>PVJH01013113.1:12862-26025 GCA_004026705.1 Nesogale talazaci | reverse complement strand
TCATCAGGCTGCCATGGCAGAGTTTTCAAAAGTAAACCCACCCTTCACACCCTTCACCCAGACTCCCGGTGTTTCTTTTTCTATGTTTTCCCTGTTTGTGTGAGGCAGACTCGCAAAAGAAACTCCATGTGTTAGCTGCTGGCTGACCTGCCACCTTACCCCTCCCATCTCAGGAAGTCCCACCAGAGATTGATTTAGAATGCACTCTCGCTGTTCCCAGTTCAGGACACTACAGTTAGTTTAGAGCAGTCTTCAATGGATTGCTTATTTTAATATTCTTTCTTTTGATGTTGTACTCTGAACAGTGTAGTTAATCTTGAGAAAACAGCCCAGCCCAGTCCAGATCAAGTCCGTAAGTTTGATATTAGCCCATATATATGGTGATATTAGTCCATAATTTTTCTTTGGACTCATGCAATGCATACAATGATCCCAAATGCGGGGAGCTCACAGGCCAGGGGGTGGGAAGTCTTGTGGATCCAGTGGCAGTGGAAGCATCTCAGCATCTCAGCACTGGCAGGAGTCTCCACGTAACCCCTCCAGCTCCAGGGCTCTAGCACAGCTCCAAAGCTCCGTGTGTCTTGTCAGCAAGAATGTCTCCCAGGGAGTGAGCTGTGCCCCACCTCAGTGAGCTCTTTATCTCCTTAGTGGCTCCAAATGACGTCATCAAGCTGTGACCTGAGATACAGGCTAAACTCTACCCCTCACTCTTAACTTTCAAACTGACAGCAGACGCTGTAACTACCACAGTATCGTTGGCTTTCTGATAAGAAGTGTACCTTGGAATGCGTGCTTGCTCTTCTGGAAGTTACCAGAATGTTGTAACCAATGCTGAACCCAGTAAGGCTCCCTCACCCTGAGGAACAGTAACACTAATGTTGCTTTCTGTTTCTGTCCACACCTGCTTAAGTCTTCCAGGAAGGATAAATGACTTTCTTGACTTTAAAGAGGGACTGAAATGTCGACTCGGGATACAGTCAAAGAATCATTTGAGACTGCACTGCAGCTATTATGTCCTCTTTCCAGGAAAGGTTTCAGCGTGTTTTCCCTGAGGAGAGCATTCACTACAGAAGAATTGCGCTGACATCAAAGAGCATGTAGCTCACACACCGCGATCTGGTCCCTGTCCCAGTCTCACTGACCACCCACCGTCCAGGGGCGTCTGTGAGTCCAGCGCCTCGGCCAGTCTCCACATTGCTCAGCCTGGCCCTTTGTCCTGTTTTTTCTCTTTGTTCCCAGGATTTCCTTTTGTGTTTTGTTTGTGGCGACACACACACAACCAAGCATGCACCCTCTCACACTCTGCACAGGAACAGTTGGGGACACTGTGCTGCCGCTTCACAGCACCGCCATTCTCCCTCTGCCCCTCTGGCTTCCGCTCCGGGAGGGTAGGCGGCCCGCCAGGAAGCTTCCGTCGGTGCTGCAGAACGCTGGGTGAGCGCACACCGTGTCGCTAATTCAGTACAAGAGCACTGGGCGTGAGTCCAGCACGATTAGTTGGGTTAAACTGCTATTTCGCAAGACCATCTTTTACAAACATGGAGGAAAAAATGCACGCGACAGGCAAAGCTACTGGCCTTCACGCCAAGACTGACAGGGAGACCGAAGAGGCGGCCATGGAAGGTGTGTGTGTGTTCATCTGTGTGTGAGGTGTGTGTGTGTGTGTGTGAGGTGTGTATGTGTGTGGTGTGTGTGTGTGAGGTGTGTGTGTGGTGTGTGTGAGGTGTGTGTGCTGTGTGTGGTGTGTGTGTGGTGTGTATGTGAGGTGTGCGTGCATGTGTGGTGTGTGAGGTATGTGTGTGCGCGTGTGTGTGTGAGGTGTGTGGGTGTGCGTGTGTGGTGTGTGTGAGGTGTGTGATGTGAGGTGTGTGTGTGTGTGAGGTGTGTGTGGGGTATGTCAGGTGTGTGTGAGATGTGTGTGCGTGCACGTGTGTGTGCATGTGTGTGTGAGGTGTGTGCACATGTGTGTGAGGTGTGTGTGCGCGTGTGTGTGTGGTGTGTGTGAGGTGTGTGTGTGTGAGGTGTGTGTGTGTGAGTGAGGGCTTGGAGAGCAGACAGCTCTGCGGGAAACTGAGCAGCTCCAGGCCCGGCCGTCAGCATGGCTCCTCGTGGCTCCTCAGCAGGAATGTTTCAGAGGGAGGGAGGGCAGGAGTCTGGCATCCAGGGAGCTCTTTCTCTCCTTCATGCCGGCTAGGGAGGTCATCAAGCGCGACCTGACTACAGACTGCTTGACAGGAGATGATGTCACTGCCACGGTGTGAAAGAGGAATGGCGCTGTAAGTGTAAAACGTGCTTGCCAGGAGGTTTAGGGGCCTGGTCCTGTTCCTGAAATGTAATCCCCGGCAGCCGTCAGGCTGTCCAGGTCCAGGGGCTGGGGGTGGTGGGGTGGTGGTGGTGGTGGGGGTGGTGGGGTGGTGGTGGTGGTGGTGGTGGCCATTTTTACAAAATGGAAAGAGAGGGACTTAGGTAAAGTGACCAGATGTCCTGTTTTTGACGGGACAGTCCTGATTTTTAAAGAATTTTTCCCGCGTCCCACAACGTTTTAAAAAAGTCCTAATTTTTGGAAAGAATGCACCACAAGCTAGGGAACGGTGAGAGAATGGCAAGAGAACATAACCACCACCACCCCCCTAGGCCACGCAAAGGAGGGTGTCCGTCTCCACATCTGCCCAAGGCCACGACAGAAGTCAGACATCCACCACCACCAACCCCGCCCCATTTCTCTTTCCCTAGCCTGACACCAGTCCTTCTTCCCATGGCACTGCATTTCTGCTGGCCGCACAGCAGACACAGACCAGACTCGGGACCACGAGGGTCAGCTGGGAGAGTTAGCAGGATCAGAGAACCCTGCGGATCATCTTCAGTCCGCCTCAGCACCTATCCCGCAGCCTCTGGGCTGCAGCCCCCCAGCCTCAGTCTGCTGGCTTCTGGCTGCAGGAAACCCACCCTCGGCCTCGCTTCCCAGGCTCCTCATCTCCACTGGCTCATCTCTCTCACGGTCCGCTCCCCGACTCTGTCGCTGCCTCATCCTGGGTGGCAGCCTCCGAGCCACGTCCGAAGCAGATCCAAACCCGCTCCTCGGGGCTCTTCCTCCTCACAGGGCCCCGGGACGCCCTCTCTTTCTGCCTGCTCTGACATAGACAGCTGTCCTCACAGCTCAGACTGACCGTCCCCGCTGCCCGTGTGGCAAATGCCCTGTTGATGTGGTCCCACCCAGTCATTTGGTGGGCGGTCCAGAGACCTGGGTAGACCAACCATGAGATGAAAATTCATGTAGCAATGGGAGGTAGTGAGAGGGCGTGTGGTCTGACACATCTGCCCTCTGGTTAGTGAAGAAGTTCATCAGTTCCAGCAGGTAATGCTGACTTGATGCTCTCTGGGGGCATAAAACTCCTCCTCACAGGGCCACTTGCCATCCCTCGGGAGACTGGAGGGTCCAGTCCACACAGGTGCGCCTCTGCAGGAAGGCCTGGACGCACTTCTGTAAGCCCAGTCTCTGAACACCCTCCTCGGGTAACAACGGGCATTGCGTTGGGCATGAAGCTGCCCTAGTAGAGGAGTTTATGCCCAGGCCCCTGCCCTTGGAGCGCCAGGCAGAGGTGAACTGTGGGAACCGTGGCCTCGCGTGTAGGGAGAGATCTTACTGCTAAGCACTCGATTCTCAGGGACATAAAAAGCTGATGGACATCAGGCATCATGCTTGGAACAAGAACCACTAAGTCTGAGCGGCCACATGCAACACGTATGCAACATGTTTATGACACACATGCAGGGCACGGCCACATGCGACATGTTTACAACAGATGCATGGCCACACATGACATGTTTACAACACACATGCAGGTGCACAGCCACGTGACAGGTTTATGATGCCCATGCAAGTGCACGGCCAAACGTGACACATCTACAACACATGCAGGTACACTGCCATGTGTGACACGTTTATGATGCCCATGCAGGTGCACAGCCACATGCAACACGTTTATGATGCACATGCAGGTGCACGGACATGCGCAACACATTTATGACACACAGGCACTTGCACAGCCACATGTGACATGTTTATGATGCACATGCAGGTGCACGGCCAGGCGCAACACGTTTACAATGTAGGTGTGAGTGCAAATGCAATACAGGCTGGGTCCAGGTGGTGTTCTGCAGACAGGAATATCAGCCTGTGGAACTGGGGCAAGTTCCACAGGAAGAATGCTCCTATTCTACTTCCTCTCCTGTCAGTCACACTGTCTTCCAAACCAACATCTCTCAAGCAAAATTAGCCTTCTTCGCAAGGTGTGGGAATGCATGTCGCCTTCACCCACTCCCCATCAGTCGATACAAGTCACCTGCAGAAACGCCCAGTTTCCCCTATTTTGGGGGTGCAGGGGTTTAACCAGCATGCCGAGGGCCTAAACTGTGCACACGGCTTGTTCACGGGTACTGACTGGCCTCCGGGCCTGGTGATCTGCTTCAGAAAGGTTTTCTCCGAGAAGCCAGGTGACCCTGAACAGCAGCTCTGCTCTGTGGCAACACCCTCAGGTCCCAACGGAGGGGCTGAGTGGCTGCGAGGGGCTGTGAGCCTGTCAGGAGACAGCCTGTGGTCATTATTATTAGCTGTGGTCATTATTAGTGAGATCGAGCCATTTCATCTGGAGGGAAATGAAGGGCGAGACCAGGAAGCACAGCCTTCAGCATCCTGAATCAAGTCCACTGAGATCTCCCAGTGGGTTGTTCCGGCACATGCAGATCCAGTGGGGCTCCTCGTCGGCCAGGAAGACCATCACCTGCCTCCTGCAGCACATGCTCATGCTCACACTCACGCTCGATTCCACCGGAAGCATCTCCTGATGGACCCAAGACAGCCACACAGCCGAACGAACACAAGGTCTGGGGACAGGTCGGCCACAGAGCCATCCAGATCTTGTCACTAGTTGCTGGCACTCTGTGATGCCACTGTCTCGGTGTCACCAGCTCCAAGTTTGCGCCCTGCCTTCCATGCCCTGCGGTGACAGTTCTAGCCCCCGTGACGACAGTGCAGCGATGTACAGGGTCCTTGGAGCGGTAGATGAGTTTGCACAGATAGTGTGCTGAGGGCTGCGTGACGTGTATACAGTAGGTGCTCAGATGTTATTAATGCTGACTCATGTGTGTCACCAGACCTGTGTTCTGTAGGATTTTCTCTCCCACTGGTGTGTGTGTGTGTGTGTGTGTGTGTGTGTGTGAGATTAATCTCCCCCGCTCCCCAGACCTGCTTCCTGCTCACTTTCCCAAATCGGAATAGCACCTTTTCCCACCACTCGGACTCCCACACTTTGCCCTGCTGGCCCCACCTGGAGCTCCACCCTGTGGCGCCCGGTACATGGGCCACCCTGTCGGCAATGGAGACGCTGGAAGGAGTCCAGTGGGGAGGAATGTGGGTGCTGCACCTCGTCAGGGGCCATGTGCACCCTCACCGATTTCCTGGTCAAATGATATTCCCAGCATAGAAGACAGACTCCCCAGAGAAGCAGAAAATGGGAGCCCTTGGTACAAAAGGAAACAAACAAATAGAACTTAGCACCAGGCATTCGCTAATTCATAAGGGTGCAGCACCCCAACATCAGCTCCAGGAGATAGGGAAGACAGCCATCTCGCCAACCAACTGGAGGAGATGCTTGTCTGTGCTCATTTCGAAGAGAAGTCATCCACCGGAGTGCAGAATGATTGAACGGTATCATTAGTAGTTTAAATTGATGAATGCAAGTGCACATGTGATGCTAATTCAACAATGGTTGCAGCAAAAGTTCCACAGGGAGCTGCCAAACTCAGAGGGCTCAGCACAAGGTCCGTCATTGCTGGGTCTTGGCTGGAAGCAGAGAACACCAGAAGTGTGTCGGTTGATTTGTGCTTCACTGAGGATGCCAGATCATGAGCAACTCGGGCAGCCTTGAGCAGCATGCGAATTGCAGAGAAGCTCGTCAAGCTCAGGGGACCTCAACCTGGATGAAGAGACAGTCGTTGGAATAGAACAAAGGGAGCTGAGTGAGTTAGAACCGGGCTTGTAGTCTTTCAAAGGACCTGCTCAATCCATCTGCAGAGTAAATCATCAGAGACGCTGGCTGACATGAAGAAGAGGGTGGCATCAGGATCAGAGGAAGGTTTCCTAAAACCGTGCGGAGTCCAGACGCCACAGCCTCGCTTCCGGAAAGCGAGGACTTGGAGCACTCACTGATGAAGATCCAGGGACACAGCCTGCAGCATGAGTGACAGCTCCTTGGCAAGGAAGCCACATTCCTCACACCTGGAGAGAGAAAAAGATTGTTGAGGGCTTCCTCATGCTGGGATCCACAACCAATGCTCTCAGAAGTGGTAGCCGAGAGGTCAGACATCAAGCTGCACCGGGCAAATCTGCTGCATGAGGTGTCTTTAAGGTGCTGGAGAACAAGGACGCCCCTGACCCAAGCCATGACATTTGAGGTCGCTTCATATGGATGTGAATGTTGGACAGCGAATGAGGAAGTCCACAAAAGAAGCCTGCATTTTGGATTGTGATGCTGGCAACAAACATGGGAAGTTCTGCAGGAAGAACAAACACACGGGTCTTAGGGAAGCACTGCGAACCATCAAGAGGACAGATGGATCCGTCTTAGAAAGAACACAGCCAGAGTGCTCCTTAGAGGTGAGGGGGGGGGGGGGGGAGACTCCGCCTGTGCACTTTGCACATGATCCCTGGAGAAGGACGTGGTGCTTGGGCAGCAAGGAGAAGGTCCTCCCGGTGATGGACTCAACTCAGTGACTGGGACGCTGGGCTCAAGCTGTGAGGAAGGCCCAGGGCCAGGCAGTGTTTGCTCTGTTGTGATGATCGGTGTTGCTACGGGTTGGGCCCGGCTCCATGGCACCCAACATCAGCTCCTTTTGCACCAGGGCTGTACCAGTGTCCTGCCCCAAACGGCTGCCACCGATGGGGGCGGCAGATGACCACAAGCGAGACCAGACCTTGAGGAACCTTCCTACTGAAGGACTCCTCGCGTGATTTGTGGGCTTCCCACAGATTAGCAAATGTACTTTAAAAGACAAAACAAAACAAAACAACCACCTTTCCAGAGACATGCGAAGGGAGAGAAAAAGTGATTTATAGAGTTCCGTGCCCATCACAGGCCCTCATGGCATTCAGGGATATGTCTTGTTTTTGATGACTGCAAGGTCAGTGGTTTGAGCCCACCAGCCATTCTGAGCATTTCTGGTTCTGTAAAGATAGACAGGCTTGGAAACCTAGAGGGCCACGTGGTCCTACTCTGTCCTATTGGGTGACCATCAATCGAAATCAACTGAAGGCAGTGGTTTGGGTGCTGTGATAATTAGGTTTATTGAGTCAACTAGGCCTCCATAGGAACATGTGGGCAGAGTTTAATCAGGACATAGCTTGATTGGAGGGCAAGTGAGATCACTGCTCTCCAAGGTCAACATCCTCTCTCTCTTTTTCCTTGTTGATAAACCAGCATGCTGCTTGAGCCAGTCCTTTGTCTCAACTGTGCGCTGCACTGCCTGTGGGCTGAGTCCACCGTGTATCATGTTGCTAGAGCTTGATGCTCCTTGCAGACCTGCTTTGCCATGCTGCTGGTGCACATTACTGCTTGAACTCCAGGCTGGTGTCACCATGCATAGATCGCTTGAGGTTGAGCCCCCATAGGCCTTGCTTCGCTAAGCCGCTGGCACTACGACTGTTGCTGATGCGCCCTGCTGGCTGCGGCCAACTCCGCCTGTCTTACCTGAGAACAGACTCTGATTCCTGCTTCTTGACCTTGGACTGGAGGCAGCCCTTGTGAGTTGAAGGGTTGTCTATATATTAACTGCTCCATGAATGTGAGTTGAACTGAGCCCTCTGTACTGCTGTGTGGACTAACTAGCCATATTTCTTCTTGCATATATATATGTCTATATTAATCTTTTTTTGGGAGGGGGGCATCACTGCCTCTGGTGGTTGTGGGAGCTACCCAGTGCTGCTCCTGAGAGCCGCAGCTGGATTTGAACTGCCAAGCCTGCGGGCCGCAGTCCCACACTCAACCACTTACGCCACCGGGGCTCAGCCCCTAATTAATCATTTTATTGGAGGCTCTTACCACAATCCATACATCAATTATGTTAAACACATTTGTACACACGTTGCCATCATTTTCCAAACATTTTCTGCTTGAGCCCTTGATATCAGCTTCTTTTTCCCTCCCTCCCCCACTCTCTCACCCTGTCTACTGTCTGCATATATAAAATCATGAGGGGACTGGTTTTGTTTCTCCAGAGAACTCTGCCTGCTGCAGGTGCCGTCACTGCAGCCGTGGGGGAAGCTCTGTGTCACTAACTGCAAGGTTGCCAGTTTGAAGCAAGCAGCCACTCTGTGCCATCAAGAGGTTGTCAGCCCCTGTAGATTTATCCGCTCAGAAATCCTGGTAAGTGTGACCCCGACCTGGTCGCTCCGAGTCAGAATCCACAGAAGCCTGGACTAAGGGACTGTCCCCTCATGCAGAGCTCCTAGAAAGGAGAGAAGCAGCCGGTGCAGCTGCACTGGGGCACTGCCAGCTCCTCAGGGGCACTCGCCAGAGTGGCTGACACTTAGGAGGTGGGGAGGGACTACTGGTGCACGGTCAGAGTGAGTGCCAGTTTGATAGATAGAGATCACTGTCCTGACATGTGAGCACAGGGGCACATCAGGCAGCCTCGGCCAGGTAGGCTTGCATGCGGTCTGCGAGGGTCCACTCTGTGGCCGCTTGAAGGAAGGCTGAGTGCACGCAGGGGCCCAGTGTCACAGTGGCTATGCCTCGGGCCCCAGCGGAGGCTGACGAGGCACTGACGACTCAGAGCGGGCGGGCAGGTGGATGGACGGACGGCAGTCAGTGACTTGGGGGTCTTAGCAGTGCATTTGGTGGTGCTCAGAGCGGGGCACACAGCTCAGCACCAACTACAGAGGGGGTGGCTGTACTACCCAGAGGCACCTTGGAAGGCCGGGTGACCTTCACCTTCAGACGAGGCAGACCCAGCACGAGGAGGCGGGTTTCCTGCCAGCACCTTCCCTGGGTGATGGGAGCCTCAGGGAAGGGCTTGGACAGCAGCCACATTGGAAAGGGCTCACGTGGGGTGGGTGTGCCTGAGGGTGGCTGCCAACCAAGCAGTGTCCTCAGGGGCCATGCTGTGAGCGACCCCTCGCCCATTCCCGCTCGACCCCACTTCACAGGGAAAGTCCTGTTGGCTGCTGTAAGAGAAAGTCCCCTTTCCGTTAAAGAGCTCGTTTCAGCCCACTCCACCTCCACTTCCAGACACCGTGGGGCCTCTCGGCCAGAGACATGCCAAAGCTGCCTGTGACGACGGCCAGGCGGAGGCATGCACACTGGCCCCCGGCGCCATCACAGCTGTGTGCGGGGCGGGGACGGGCCTCTTCCACCTGGCAGTTCCCATGTGCTGCGGATCACTGGGCTGCACTGCTGGCGGAAAGCTTGAGGGGCAAGCCCACTGAGGGGTGCATGCCAAGAAGGGCTCTGGAGAAGCCTCGGGAACGGGGTCCTACTGGGCCGTGGGGACTGCCGGTTGGGAGGGGTCGGAGGGCATTTTCAGGTGTGGCAAGTGCCCTGGGCACTTGGAAGGGGACCCACTGGGCATGTTCTGTGAACCAAGTTTCATGGCAGCTGAAAGATCCCTCAGTGAGGCAGAGTGAGGACTCCCACAGCTGGTGGACCACCCAGGTGGACCACGGCAGACTGAGGCCCGTTCCTGGGTCCACAGACCAGATTTTGCACCGTGCCAAGTGTGAAGAGAACTTGACCCACTGTCATGGCAACATTATCTAAAGGGAGGGTGTCAGGAGCTTGGGCAGGGGTGTCATTCCAGGGCTTCTGGCTACAGAGCAGGCCTATAAGCACTGCCCCACCCCTCCCTGCCGAAGCTGAGGGGTGTGCTGACAATGCAGGAGGCAGACGGGCACCATGTACCCGGGAACCCTGGCCCTCTAAACCAGGGGTCCTCAAACTACGGCCCTTGGGCCACATGCGGCCAAGGACACTTATCCAGCCTGCTGGGCGTTTTTGCCAGGGCAGCTCTCCTGCTTAGCGGCCAACTCATCCTGGACCTGCAGTGAATTTATTATTTTTTGTGAACTACAGTGCAGCCCTTCAACCATCTGAGGGACAGTGAACTGGCCCCGTTTAAAAAGTTTGAGGACCTCTGCTCTAAACTCACTGCAGAGAAGTGTCTCGATGAGGCAGAAACCTTGATCTCAGCCAAATAGGTTCATCCCAATCTGCCTGGTTCACTGAGACTGAGGGATGGGTGGTGCTTTCCTGTGGGGAATGGGGGGCGGGGTAGATGGAGGGGATCTCGCTCACCTTAAGTGGGTGGCCCTGCAGCTCAGTTCCTGGAACCAGGTGGGAGCTGGCCTCTTCACAATCTCTTCTCTCAGGTGGGCTTGCTGGACTCTTCTGCTACAAGCTGAAACTTTTCCCAGGGTGGCCAGCCTTCTTCAGCACTGGTCCAGGCTCAGGCAGAACCCACCTCCCTTCTTATATGAATGGTATGTTTAGGTGAAGAGAAACTTTTAAAAAAACACCTTCCAATCAGCCGAGGAGAAAATGCACCCAGGTAGAAAGGTCGCAGGACCAGCACACCGGTGATTCTGAACAAGTGCCAAGACTGTGCAGAAATGACTGGATGGTCTCCCCTATGAGATGCCTATGCTCTGAGTGCCCCCAGAAAACCACTAGCTGCTCTAGGGCTACGTCAACGAGGATTCAGAACCGAGGTGACTGCGGGAAAATGCACCCCAACTTCAAGGATACGAAGTCATGACCAAGAAGCCTATCTGTCATGGACGCCACTCCGTGCCACCCGTATGTTTACTGTGCTCCCCTCAGCTTTGCGAGACAGGCTGCTCCCATCACCCCTTTATCCTGGGAAACTCACAGGAGCAGCTGGTCCCTAGGTCTTGGACTTGATTGGGTGGTGAGTTTGGTTTCCTTTGGTTTATTAGTAAAACAGCGCTCAGAGTATCAGTCTCCTATGGGGTGGGATTAATTAAGGCACATTCATGAATTATCCTGACTCAGGACTTCTGACAGTGGACACGTCTTGACCAGGATCCCTAACGATGTGCCCTCTAGCACCCTGCAGGAAGAAGCCAGCCATCAGCCCGTGTCCCAGCTCTGCCCACCCGCCTCTGCATTCAGGCCTCGGCACAGCCACAGGTAGTACAGGGGTGTGCATGTGCGTGTATCTGGGAAATTACATGCAAATCTCTCCATGTGCAAGTACTTCCTATGGGATTCTGGGTTAATTCCCTTTTGAGTCTGGAACTTCCTGCTATTTGCATGCTCTGTCAAAAGCACAATTACATCTCCCAATGGATCCTCTAACATTTCTGCTCGAGGTCCATCTGTGGAGGACTGAGTGACCAGCTTCCTGCCCTGAAAAGATGGAGACCTAACTCAGCCATGGCTGCCATTGGAGGAGGGGTGTGTGTGTGTCCACAGGCAAGGTCTCAACTTGCCTGGGAACCAACAGAAAGCTCTGGAGAAGTTTGGGGCCCCAAAACACACCAGGTCCAGAATTCCTGGAAAACACCTCACTGTTTTTTATGAGAAAACTGTAGACAGGCAGGATGAGCAGAGGCACCCAATATCCCGTGACCTTATGGAGGGCTGAGCAGAAGGAGGCCAGAGGCCACATGGGCCCTTGCTGCTGCTGCAAGGCCTGTAAGCTGCGGGGCTCTTACATTTCTCAGTGTGTGTGTGTGTGTGTGTAATCAAAGGAGTGCCTATGGCACAGGACAACTTGGTGACACTCAGGCCCATGGTCATTTGGTCACGGCTGCAGCCCCTGCCTCTGGGGGAAGATGAGACCCTCTGCTCCCGCGGAGACTCCATCTGTGTTGGCGCTGGGAGCTGGTCAGGGCGGTGGGCTTTCTGCTAGAGCATGGCTTTTGCAGAGCTTGCAGAAACACAATTTGGATCAGTGACTGGGACATGCAGTACTGGGCTTTGCTGCGGCTTTGAGGGCTGGTGCCTCCCTCTCCCCTGCTCGCCCACCTGGGCTTCCTCTTGCGGTGTGCAGAGGCCAAACAGGGACCCAGGTCGGCTGGAGGAAGCTTCCCGTTGCCCGTGTCTCGTGTGGGAACTCCCCGACTGACTCCCGAAGCGCAGGGCAGGAAAGACGAGCCACCCACCGCACTAGATTTAAAAGCATTTAATGACATAGCATATATTTAACAGGTGGGGCAAGAGTCGAGAGGTACAGGTCATAGGACGGAGCACCAGGCCTGAGCGCACCTCCCTGCTCAGGCCCAGCCTCTGGAGGTTCATTCCTATCGATGCCGTTTCGATTGTGCAGTAAGATGAGAATCTCGTGGTTACAGCAGTTACAGTGACAGAGGAAAGCGCGCTGTGTGTCAAATAAGCGAGGTAATGAAGCAAATTATAACACAGTGTGGCAACACACGAGCAAGAACCATGGGAGTGACATGACTTTGTCCAGTAGATGCTTCAGTTCCACGCGTCACTTACCGATGATTTAAGGGTTTATTATACATCTAGCTTTATTATACTTTGTACTAGAATCATCTCAAACATACAATATAATGTATCTCAGCAAAAAAGGGAAAGAAATCGAAGTGACAGATTATTTAAAACCACGTCAGTCTCCACCACGCCTGGGACACTGACATCTGTCGCTGAGGCTGCAGGTGCAGACGGGCCGGGGCCGGGTGTTAGTAAGCGCGCCCCAGGCCACGCGGGGTCTGCAGAGCTAACCGGGTGGGCACGGCGCTGCGGCTGCAGCGAGGTCAGCGTCAGAGGGTGACGGACACCAGTGGCGTCGGTGGCAGAGGAGTGGGCCAGGAAACCGGCACGCTGCTTTGTCTGTGAGCTCGGGCGGGGAGAGTGGGAGCACCGCTGCCTTGCGCACCAGCAGCACTGGAGGCGGGTCTTTTCCAACACAGCCTCACAAAATTGAGGAACAGTTTATATGTTGAGATCTAACCTATATAATTTCATTAAAAAAAAAATTGGGTCTCCCCTCTGCACCTCAGACTCTTGTAACTTGGAGATAAAGTGGTTAGGTGTGTCCCCCCACCCCCCGGAAATGCTCCATAAATTAAAATTCAAAAAAAAAAAAGGGGGGGAGGTTTGCGGAATCAACCACACGGAGGAACG
>PVJH01013113.1:0-12762 GCA_004026705.1 Nesogale talazaci | reverse complement strand
GGACGCTGGCGTGCTCTGGGTGCTGGCGGACACCTCGAGCTTGTCGGAGGACATGGCGGACGAGATGGCCTGCATCCACGTGTTCATTTCCTCCTGGACAGGGAGAGGCTTCGTGAGGCTCGCCCGTGGGACCAGCGTGCTTCACCCCACACGACCTGGGTGCCGGTCCCCCCACCACCACCCCCTGCACGGTGCCGTGAGCGTGAGGTCTATGGAGGAGCCCCCAGCCGCCCGCAGAGTCCTGTGTCCTGGAGGCACTTACGTCGTCTTTGGCTTGGAAGAGGTACTCGTTGCCATCGTTCAGTCTGCGGTGTGATGGGAGAAAGAGAGCAGGACTCAACGTCAAATCACAACAAGCACCACCCCCACCCCCACGCGGGGCAGCCGCCCCACTAGGTGTCACTAGTCCAGCAAGGGGGAGGTCAGTCAGAGGGGCTTCCCCGCCCCAGGAGAGCCCCGCGCTGTGGCCACGCCATGGCGGACCACGGCCTGCTGTGCGCCTAACCTGAGCTTGAAGACGTGCTTCTTCTTCTTGTAATCCACGGCCACTTCACAGGTGGCTTCTTTCAGACTCACGGGGACCTCGCTGTGGTAGGGGACGCCAGAGGCGGCCGTCTTGCTGTCCTTGTAAAAGCCCATCTCTTGGCTGTTTATGACGCAGTAGACGTTATGCCAGGACCTAGGGGGAAGGCGGGCGGCGGCCGTCAGGGCTTCACGCTACAGCCCTGGGTGTGAGAGCCTTACCCCAGGGCACCGGCCACCCAGTGGGGGGTCCCAGCTGTACCAGGCAGGAGCGCCCTCTGCACGGACCCGCCCCCGCCCTCACCGGTACCTGCTCGAGGCCTTCTTGTTGTGGGCCTCCCACTCGTGTTTCCTGTTCAGGAAGCCCTCCATCTGGGCCGGCGGAGCCTCCTGGGTCCTGGCGGGCAGGGTGGCCGCGCTCTGGGCTGGGAGGCCGGCCTTGGCTTTGCGGTTGGAGGTCGGGGAGGGGATGGGGCTGGACTCCTTGGAGCTCGTCCTCTGTTCTGTCGCCCCGTTGACCATGTCTCGCGCACCGGCCAAGTCCGCCATCTAGGGACAGCAGACTGCCGGTCAGGGCCCCAGGCGCCCTGCCAGCAACCACCCCCTTGTCGACCAACTCGCACACGTGGCTGTGTCTAAGTGCAGGGCAGGAACACCATTGCGCACCCCGCAAAGCCAGCTGGGCACGGGGACATTAGAGGGTGGGGTGGATTAATGCCCGCCCGCTTACAGGAGATGAGAAAAGCGAAATGCCAGTGTGAGTCCGACTGCACTCTGCACCCTGACCAGACCCGCCCGCATCCTCCAGCTCGGCCCAGGCCGTCTCCTCTCACGGTGACGTTAAACCAAGGACCACGGTGACAGGCACACGCATTCGACCGGAGAGGGAGGGGACGTTATACAGCAGCCGCCTCTCAGACCAAGGACGTCCCAGAAGGGCAAGGCGGGCAGGGGAGTCGAAGCGACAGGGCATTCGCACGCGATCAGAGCTGCACACAGAGCCCCCCTCCACCACCCCCACCCCCCGACGAGACCAGGCCTTTGGCTTCTGAAACAGCTCTATGCTCCATCCCCACCCCAAACACCTAGTCACAAACACATGCAGAAATGAGGACGACAGTCATGCACGTCACATCGACCACCCCAGTTAGGCTTTGGGGACTCAGAGCTGGAAGGATAGGAGGCAAGTCAAACATCAGTTGGACCACATCTGCCCAAAGTCGGATCGTGAGTGGGCTGTGGTTTGCGTTAAAGGGGCTGGAAAAGCCAATCAGTCACTCAACACCACACGGCTATTTACCCCCGACACAGACAGAACCAGGGCCTTCCCATCACGTGCGTGGCTGCTCCGGGACCGTGCTGCACGGAGGTGAGGAGGCCCGGAGACGCCAGGCTTCCAGGGGCTGGAGACGTCTTCGGGAGCTGTTCCTTGCCAAGCTCATTTAAAGGGCAACCCCCACGGCTTTCCGGCCAGGGAACGCGGCAGGGTGTCCACTGCCTGTGTGCCACTGTGTGGCCGCCCGGCGGAGCCGCCTGGGCCCTGGGTTAGCGCGTTACTAGAGCTGGGGGGAGGCTGGCGCTTTAGTGGGTTACGAACAACCTGCACCCCTCCTACACGGGCAGACACGGCCCTTGTTAGACACCTCGCCCACCAACGCGGACCAGAACCCAAATGGCACCAAAGGAGCAGTAACAGCCTTGACAGGGAGGGGCACTCCCACACCGTGGAGGCCACATCTGTGCAAACTGTCTGACCGGGGCCTGAGTCAGTGCAGGGTGAGGCTGCCCAGGGTGCGGGCGCCAACCCTCGCCTGGTTCCTCTCTCCTTCGTGGTAGGGGTGGGGCTAGGGGAGGGGGCGCAGCAGCAGGAAAACAAACCAAGTCCACAGACCATGGCTCGATGAACTGGACTGGTGACACATCTGTCCCGGTGTGAGGGGGTGGGGGTGGGGGGGGAGTGGCCTGAAGGCGTGTGGCTGTGGGGGTGCAGGAGATGAGGGCTCGTCTGTACTCAAGCTGCAGCTTTGCCAGGAGAATGGCAGGTGGCAGCCATACCCTGGCTTGGGGCACGGTGACAAAGAGACAAAGGCGACCTCGCTTGGTGGGGCGGGATGGGCAGGGTCCACCTCTTCTAAGGGTGGGGGAAGTTTCTTTCTGCAGCAAATTTTTTTTCTTTAGTGTTAGAAGGAAAGAGAAAACCCTCAATCAGGGATGCAGAGGAAATTAATGTGTATGCAAATGAACACTAACCAAGAAGACAAGGGGAGCAAAGGAACAAAATGAATTTTAATGGACATGTGCGGTAAGCATGCCGACAGACAACACACCACTCGAGACAAACAGCAATGCAAATCATATTGTGTTGTAAGCCCCTGGTGAGCACACAGGACACCCCCCGCCCCCTGCCTCGGAGTTCTCCCAGCCGCGAGTCCAGAGCAGTTAGTGGCTGGACACGCTGCTGGGCGGATGGGAACACAGAACGCCAAGGTGACAACCAGCAGCACAAGCAACACCCGCCCACTGTTTCCAAGGTGCTGAAGCAACATGGCGTTACTTGGGTCTCTGCAGCAACCCTCTCCTGTCACCAGTGTGGCCTGGGAGCACGCAGAGCTCATGGTGGGGTGCTGGGAGGCGTTTTTTTTTTTTGGTCTTCTGGACAAAAAGGCATCAAACGGGGTACTGGCCCCACGGATCAAGTGGACACACGCCCACGTCTGTGTGCACGTTGCTGGAAGTGTCACGCTCTCACCCAGAGCCAGCCAGACATGTGATGTGGGGGCCCGCCTTGCTCTGGAGCGACAAGGCAGGTTTCTCTACAAGGATGTGGGTGTGTTTTACAGCAGAGATCCAAGAACGGAGCACATGTCCCCAAAACATAAGAAGCGGACCCCTGGTGTCTGTCTACATGCCCATCCAGTCACGAGCAGACAGGTATGCACAGAGACACACACACACACACTCACACACACACAAACACACAAATGTTACACAATGTTATCCTGACAAAAGAAAAAAAAAAACATGCATCAGGAAATGGAGACAAACAAGACTGAACTCATGGGGCCCATGTGTCACACCGGCTGCTGGTCCCCCTGACACGTCTACATATGGCGAATGGCAAGTGAGGGTGTCTCAGGGTGGCGGACGCCAGGCTCGGGCTTGCTCCTGTAGTTCTGTCGGTCCCAGGAGACCGACCGCCTTGTCTGTCAGCGCCTGCTCCCAAGGATCAGGACTGCGGGGACTCTCTGTGGCCCGTTCACACACACCCCCGATGCTGCCCCTCCTCAGAGCGCCTCCAGGAAATGAGACCGGGGTCCGAGACGGACCAGGGATGTCACTTGGCTCCAAGGCCGGGAGGACCACCAGGCGCTCTGTTCAAGTAATCAGGATGAACCGAAATGGCTTTCGCTCCATGGGTTTGAATTTAACAAGTTTGACACCTGGAGCATGGCCTGGTGTCCGGGAGGTGGGTTTCCGAGGGATGCTGGCGCTGAGCCACACGCTGGAGCCCCGGGGGCCCAGGTGCGGCGGCTGCTGTGCCAGCAGCAGCACGCCGTGCCCAGGTGAGGGTGGCACCCCGATGTACTTGGCAGGACTACGCTACGCAAGAGGGACCCGCGGGTGAACAGGGACCTGCGGCCAGCGGTCTCACGACGCTGGAGCGGCGGGCTACTCAGGGTCACCGCTCTTTGGTGAGGACGAGTGTGTCCCTGTGGAATGCTACACGGTGACCGAGGGCTGTGGTCTCGGTACAGAAGTCTCCCCCTCGCACACCGGCCTTCCTGGTCAGGACTTGGCCGTGGTGCCCACGCCCCCTTGCAGGTTAACAAGAGCCGCAGCACGGACTGCCCCGCTGTTAGCGCACCGCTGAGCCATACCTGTCCGCCGCATCTTCTTTATGCGGAAAGCTCACTTAATGTCAATTACGCATCTAAGGTTTCCTTGTGAAATCTTGACAAAGTAAAAAGCTCACAATAAATAAAACGAAAGATAAGTACGTTGCTTTAAGGCAAACTGGGCACGTGCCAGTTGAGAGGACTCAAATCAACAGGGTTAAACGCAAACAAACGTGGAACCAGAGAAGCTACGCAGTAAGTGAAAACGAACACCGTGGTGAGCGGGCGGGCGGGCGCCCGAGGCCCAGCAGTGGGACTCAGAAGGCGGCTCTTCACAGCGGGCGCGATCTCACAGTCCCGACCAGGGCTGGTCACCAGCTGTCCGCCTGCTGGTAAATGTTTTGTAGTTTTGGTAGGTTTGGGAGCGGTAACTAACCCGAGGTGACCCCTGCTCCGCGGGCAAACCATTCTGAGAAACTTGCTCTCCTCCTTTGGAAGGATCCCTGTGGGGGAAGAGAATGGGGAGAAGCAGGAGAAAACAAGGGTGGGGAGATATCGCCCGTCAATTTTAGGACAAGCTTCCTCCTCCCTGCAAAGTGCACGCCACCCACTCTTATACACTTTCTCTCCGCAGGGTCCGATCAGACTATAGAGCAGTGCTTCCCCCCTTCCCACCCGTGGCCTTTGCTGCGGTTTCTCATGTGGTGGGGACCCCCAGCCATAATGCTGTCATCATCGCTACTCCATCCCTGTCATTTTGCTACTGTGATGAATCGGGCGACCCCTGTGAAAGGGTTGTTCGGCCCCCAAAGGAGTCTGGACCTCTGCTCTAGAGAGTCTGCCTCCTGGGCATGACCCCCCCCCCTCAAGACAACCAACCAGAAACAGGGCCACATCTGCTTAAAGACAGAGGTGTCCCGAGTGTCCCCGAGAGCCCACTGACCTGACCTGTGGGTGAGTAAGAGGCGCAGGCCACCCCCCGCTCCCGCCCCCCCGGGCGGGGCCTGCCTGAGGGACAGTCCGACATGCGGGTGACTGCACTCTAGACATGCAGCAGTGGTTTCTGCCTGGGAGACTCACCACTGCTGGGACCCCGGCTCCTCCGAGGCCTTGGTGCTCGGCTCGGGAGAAGGGGGCCGCCGCCGCCGCTCCTCTTCCTCTTGCTGTCTGCGCACTTCCAATAGCTCCAGCTGGGGGGCGGGGGCAGCATTGTCAGTGGAGCCCAGGTGGGTTCCTGCAGGAGACTTGTTGTACCCTCCCACCTGGGCTCCCACAGGGGCTCCCAGCCAACACCGAGTGGCACTGGTCCCAGGAAGGGCAGCCAGGCTGCACCTCCGCGTCAGCCCTGCACGGTGCGAACCCTGCTGTGACCTCACACTTAACTCTGGAGCCAAGAAAGCTCCTGCTGCCTGCCCCAATCCCACCGCTCAAACAGAGCTGCAGGAATTCTCCCAGGGGCTTCATGTGCTCAGCCAGGAACCCCTGACCCCCGTCCCCGAGAGCTGTCTAACAGAAAGGACCATTTCATGAGAAACATGCCTATTCCAGAAGGATTCCTTTTTAACACAAAAGTACACGTCTGCTTTTAAACCCTCAGACTGGGAAAAATGGGGGCAGTGTCTTTATGGAGGCAAAGGGGGCCAAGTGAATGGCTGTCAATTCAGAGGGTGAAGTCTCAGGAGAGAGATCCACTGAGCACGTTCAAGACTCAGGTCTCTAGGCTGGCAGGAGAGGATCAGGGACAATGGCCCACAACCCAGGCGCGACCTGGCTGGAGATTCCAGCTCTAAAATTCTGGATAGAAGGCCCCAAACTAAGGCTTCTGGGATATATTTGAGCAGAGACAGGGGATGAGCCTCCTTGGTGCCCTCTCCGGGCCCTGGACCAACTGCAGCAGGCAGGCAGCTTGTCTGGGGCAACCGGGGCACGCACCGTCGTCAACCTCTCCAGGGCAGAGAACCTCTCGTCCCAGGTGGCCGCAGACTTCTCAAATGCTTCGTGGCGTTTGATGAGCTTCTCCACCTCGTCCACACTCTGGCCGATCTCCCGGCTGGATAGGTATGGCTCCTGTCCGAGCAGCCAGGCCTCGGCCACACTGGCGTCCCTTGAGAACTGATGGACTTCCAGAACTGTGCAGGGGTGGGGGTGGGGGTGGGAGTAGGGGGTGAGTGCTGGCAACACTTCTGGCACCACCCTCTGGTGGCAGCTGTCAGAGGAACAGCAGCTCTCGGTCCGTAGCCACACGGGCGACAGTGGAGCAGGTGTCCCTGGGGTCCCTCTCTTTGGGGTGGCTGTGCTGCCCTTTACTTAGGGAGGGGGCACTGAGGAAGAGACCAACCTGGGCTAAGGCCATGTTGCAAAGCTAACAGTGTTCAAGGGTCTGGGGTGAGCTCCTGGTTTAAGGCATCGACTCCTATGTCCTATGTGTGCGTTCACAGAGCCTAGGAGGCAGGCTCTGGCTTTAACCCAACTTTGCCCCAAGAACACCCAAGAGTAGGTGCTTGCTGTCTGGATGCTAACAGTCAGGTAAACGTTGACCTTCTGTGTGCACTCCTGCTTCTTGAAGAGGGTCAGAATGGGCGTGGGGCGGGGGCGGGGCGCCCCGAATTCCAGAGGATGCCGAGTTCTCTGTTGGAGGAGGCCCTAAGCATCTTTGGGACGTTGAGACCAGTCATGGGGTAAGAAACACGCCCACCGGCACACAGAGCAATCGTCACAATGTGAGAAACACCGAGAACCATGACCCACGCCAAGTGATGGGCTGGGACATAAGCTCCCAAGCGGTCCTGGCCCGGCACCCAGAGAGGCAGAGACCCCAACCCGTCCTTACTCAGTCTCAGCCACTCCCATCGGTCTTCCCACTTGTCAATCATCTCTTTCCTCTTCTCTGTCAGCTGCAGTAACTTCTCCTTGATCTGTGGGGAGAGGGCCCGGCCCAGATTAGCACCCTGCACCCCCCGTGCCCTCCCTGAGCCAGCGGGAGTGGGACGGGTCCTTGCAGGGCTACAGGGTCACGGGGCGGGGTGGGGTGCCCACCACACGCAGACCTAGTGATTTCATCATCCACACAGGGAATGAGCGACCACCCACCCGAGAGGGAGCAGACGTTTCAATGTGTGTGTGTGGGGGGGAGGGGGGGAGGGTGGTCCCCCAAATCGTCCTGAGCCCCAGTCATTAGCTCAGGGACTGGAGAGGAGTGCACCTGACTCTAGCCAGGTAGGAAGCAGAGGGGCGGGGCGGTCGAGCAAGATCATCTAACAACACAATACATGTTTTCTGTGCGGTGTGTACGTGTGTGTGCAGTCACCTCCCACCTCTGTGCACACAGAGATACACCGACCACCTCTTATGTCCTCTGTGTGTACAGATTCACTGACTCCCCGCCTCCTCCGAGCGTACAGACTCACTGACCACGCCCCCTCCTCCGTGTGCACAGTCACTGAGCACGCCCTACCTCCTCAGATGCGTAGTGCTTCCGTGCCAGCAGGGACTTCCCAAGTTCGATGCAGGTTGTGAAACTGTCATTCCGAGCGTCAATTTCAGCTTTGATGCCTTGATGATTATTCATTAGCAGTTCAACAGATGACACATCCCTAAAATTAGACAATTTCCTTTAGGAAATCAAGCTTTTCAATGAGACATGTTGCTCTGAAAACGTGTAATTAATTGGAAGGGAGATGCCCTAGTTAGCCCCAGGCCTGGCTCGCAGGCTGGGCCACGGGGACAGATACATGGACCGTGCAGCTAGGGACCGAGGCAACGGGTCACGTGTGCAGGACCAGGTGCGAGGCCTCCTCTTTGAGGTGCCCCATGGGGCTGCTAGGCAGGCAGTTTTCTGCTCAAAGCACTGCCTCTGTTGGCCAGGGGCCCTGAGGCACAGTAGGTATGTCCCACAGCTGGCTGCAGGAGGCAGTGTCTGCGGCACCAGGTTCCCAGGAGGGAGCAGGGCCAGGGGGTGGGGGCTTGATGCGCCTCCATCAGGGCAGAAGTACGTCTCCCCAAATCCCCTGCTCTGGAAACCCTTCGCCCTTGGCGCCATTACCGAGGTTTCTCCTGAGCCTCGATCTGGCGGATGACGTCCTCCATCCACAGCATGAGGTCGCGCACCAGGCTGAAGAAGCGGAACTTGTCGCCCGTGTCCACCAGCCGCAGCCTGCGGCCCTCGCAGGCGTCCAGCAGGGCCTTCCAGGCCTCCAGGACCTCCTTCTCTCGCTTCTGGATGTCGTCCGCCTTGTCGCCTGCGTAGGCCGCCTGCAGACGCGCTGCATCCTCCTGCAGCTGCCGCACCTGCGTGGCCGATGCAGGGAGACAGGCAGTGAGACCGCTGCAGCCCAGTCCTTATCACCCATCCCTGCACATAGCGTCCTGGTCCCCATCACCCATGCCCCGCACACAGGGCCTATCCCCATCATTATATTTTTTGGGGGCGTGGGGGATGGGGGGGTATTCAGTCATGGAGTCACAGGCCTAACCCAAGTGCGCACAGGTAGCAGGTATGGATGGGCCTGCTCCCCCAGAGGGAGCCAGGTGTGTGTGGGTGTGCGTGCTGTTTCCAAGCTGAGCAGTGGAGGGGCGGCGCCTACCTGCGTGCCCAGGGCCTGGATGTCGTGCTCAAAGGTGGTGTGCATCCTCTGCAGGGTCTCCACCGTGTTCTGGTCTCGCCCGAGTTCCTCGGGGAGCTTCTTGTGTTTGTCCTGGACACGCCCAAAGACCTCCTTGGCGTCGTGGTAGAACTTGTGCAGCTCGTAGGAGGCGGCGAGGATCTGCGTCCGTGTGTCGATGAGCTCCAGCAGGTCGGCCCAGGCCTCGTTCAGGCCGTCCTTCCACTCAGCGACGGTGGCCGCGTCCGAGTGCCCGGAGTTGATGAGCTCGTCCGCCAGGTGGTTGACTGTGTCCACGCGCTCCTGCCCGATGTTGCCGGTGTCTCGGGCAAACTCCCGGAACCGTTCTTGCAGCATCTGCAGAGGGGCGCAGGGAGAAAGCACACTTTGTTTTCCTGGTTTCCCAGTCACAGGACTCTGCTTGGTCAGAAATGACCACTGAGCAGCAGGAGATGGACGCACACGACTGCCCTTAGGCCTGAAATGAGGAGCAGCTTCAAGGCCACCATCCATCTGCTCACAAGAAGGCGCCCCCTCCTTCCCCTCCTTTCCACACTGGGGAAAAAGCAGGGAGACGGACAGAAAGGTATCTAGCACAAGGCAGAGTTACCAAGTGATACAGCTTCCCAGTTCGAGTGGTAACCTTTGTGCCCTCTGAGTGCAGGGTGTTTACCTGCCTGCAGACAGGGGCACGCTTGGTCCAGGACTGGGGCCCTATGGCTCTGTTCTCCCGACGTCTGGCGGGTCACACTACGCGGCACCCACAGGGAGCACCTCCACACAAGTGGGGCTGTGGAAGGGCTCGTCTGCTTCCCCTGGGTCAAGTCCTGCTCTCCAGACTTTGCCAACCTGGGGGGTCATGGAGCTGGCACCTAACCTGGCGACCAGGGAGTCACTAACCTCTCTAGGTACAAGTCTGACCCTCTGCAGCTGGCAGCCTGTGGTCTCTCTGCCCATCTCTGGCTCATCAGGCCCTGCAGCGCCTCGAGCCAGAAGAACCCTTCAGCTCAGCACCTGGCCACAGGCGTGGAGCCTGACGGGACCCCGACGCGCCTGCATCACTAGGCAGCACCCGTGTGCACTTGCCGTGACGTGCTCGTAGTCCTGGCCCAGCTCGTGCGACCCGGCCACCACCTCCCGCTCGGCGATCCACTGCTCCAGGTCATCCACCTCGCGGTTGAGCTGGAAGAGCCGGTGCCGCTCGTCCAGCTTGCCCCGCCGCTCCTCGGCCAGGTCCTTCAGGCCGGCGTAGAGCTTGTCCACCTTCGACTGCCGCATGCTGATGCGCTCGCTGCAAGAGGCCAGGCCTGGCGTAAGAGGGATCGAGGAGGCGCCCGGCTAACCTGTTCCCTGGAGAGCCACACTCTGAACCCAGCCTCAGCTATTAGAAAGGGGGAACTGTGTGCAGGCGGCCAGCGCAGGGGGGACCCCTGACTTTCTGCCCCTCACTCAGGTGAGTGTGGCTCCATGTGTCCGAGTGTTAGTCCCCTCCCCCACCCCACCCCCAACACACACACACTCCTGTTTGGGAAATAAGTGCTGGTCCCTGTCCCTGGAGATGAGGGAGCCACTTCCCAGGAATCCTGGCCAGGACACCTCCAAGACCATCCCGGTCGGTCACCCAGCAGCCCTGGGCCCCACTGACTAACTTCTCATCTCCAGCAGCTCACTGTGGATAGGGTTAACCCACGAGCCAGGTGCTTTTCCTGTCTGACCCACCAACAGGCTGATACACACCCCTGACCACATGCATCCACCTCGGCCAGGCACCCCGCATGGGGCATCCAGGGCTGGGCAGGGCATCAAGCCAGGCACGTCCTCTCCCACACATCTAATCTGTCCTCCCTCCTCCCAGACGGGGCCTGTCCACAAGCGGCTTTCCTGGACAGAGAGCCCGTCCAAGGCCAGGGCGAGTGCTCAGAGACAGGCTCAGTGCAGACAGTGTGGACTCTGACTCGATTGAGGCTGGCCGGCCTCCCCCAGGGACGCGGCCAAGTGGAGGGTTTGAGCCGCAGGAGTGGGTGGCCTGCAACATGGCAAAACAGCTCACCTTCTTGTACATCCCACACCCACTGGGCCCACTTTCCAAAGACTCCCCATGCACCAGCTCACCCAGCACCCAGCCCCAAGGAGCCCCTTCCTGGGCAGCCCCACGCACCTTTCGGGGTGGCTGTCGGCCACCAAGGCCCGGCTGGTCTTGGAAAGCTGGTGCACCGTCTCCGCGTAGTCCTCCACAGCCTGCTCCAGAATCTGGTGCTTCTTCAGCATGGAGACTGCGCTCTGCTCGTCCTGCGGACGGAGGGGCTGTCACCCCGAGCCACAGCCCAGTGCACGGCAGCAGGGAGACGCGGCGGCCTGTGACACCGAAACCTCCCCAGCACCAAAGGGGACGGGCCCCAGAGCCTTCTGCACAAGACGAAGGTGGGTTGGTGGGCACGAAGCAACCGACGCCCAGCAAACCTGGGGCATCCCAGCAGGCCACAGCCTGGCCAGCGCGCTGGTCACACTGCAAAGTCTGCGTGAGCTCTAGCTAGGGAGTAAGGCCGGCAGCAAGAGCAGCCCCGGCTTGGTGGCTTGGAGTCCGCGCGGACTCACGGAGGCTAAGTGCCCATGGAGGAGAAGCCCAGGCTCTCTCCAACAGGGCTGCTGGTGGTCTTCAACTGTGGACCCTGCAGTCGCAGCCCAGTGTGAGCCCGTACCACCACCAGGGCTCCTCACACATGTTGATTTAGGGAACTCGGGAGAGAGGCCCTGGAGGACAGGGAAGCCGGCAGACAGCTCAAAGCAGCTAAGGACCAATCCCCTGACGGCAAGGCTGCTGCTCTGCCCACGCCAGGGGGGCTCCAAATACAGTCCTGGTGGTCTTCTTCCAAAAGGAGCCGCCTATGGGGGACTCTGGGTCACCACGGGGCGGAGCTGACCAGTGCTGCTAAGGGCAGGCTTAGGTAAGGGAACAGGGGCAGTAAGCCAATGGGACCGGAGGGAGGCAGGGCGGGACTCCAGACAGACGTGCCTTGTCCCGGCGGTCCCTCACCTTGGCCTTCTCCTCGGACATCATGTAGAGCTCCTGCTCGCTCATCCAGGCCTCGGCCTCGGCTGCGTCGAAGTAGTATTGCTGGGCCTTGTGGGCCTCCTCCAGGCGCCGGTGGCGCTGCCCCGTCTCTTCCGTGAGCAGCGCCCACAGCTGCTGCAGGTCGGCCAGCCTCTGTCGGATCGCCTCGGCGTGCACGCTGCCGTCCGTGACCATGTGCTGGCTGCGCTCCAAGATGTCGTCGATGCGTGGCTGGTGGCCCTGGATCTCCTTCTGGAGGGTCTGGGCGGGGACAGGCATAGGCACATGCGGGCAAGGGTCTGCAGAGGGCCCAGAGCAGACTCCTAGCACACAAGCACCAGCACTTACCTGGTTCTTCTTTATCAACAGCTGCACGGTCTGCAGGTTGTGCCCGTGGTCTGTGGAAGTTGCCAGAGGCATCCTCTCTCCAACCCACAGCTGGAAGGGATGACAGGAGGGAGGTCAGGGGACCCGCGGAGCTCAGTATGAGTCCCCCTCCCACTGACTTACCTTCTGAAACTGCTAGGGAAGGTGAGTTCCCACAATCTCTTTGGAAAACCAGTAACAGCAATGGAGGTGTGTTTGTGCAAGTGGAAACCAGTGCGTGAGCCACTGGGTCATTCCCGACTCAGGACGGACAGACCCTGTGTGTCAGGACAGAGGAATCCCGTGTGTGAGGACAGAGACCCCGTGTGTGAGGACAGAGAGACCCCGTGTGTGAGGACAGAGAGACCCCGTGTGTGAGGACAGA
>PVJH01013112.1:0-61666 GCA_004026705.1 Nesogale talazaci | reverse complement strand
CAGGCCGGGACACATCTGCTCCCTTAATACTGAAACTATAAATATGTGCACATAAATCTGTTTCCCCATCATCATATATAAATATATTTACCTATGTACATGCCTGAATTTAGATCTCTATAAATTCTCTTTGTCTCCTGTTTCTTTCCTCTATTTCCTTTTACTTCCCTCTTGGACCACTATCATGCTCAGTCTTCATTTGAGTTTCTGTCATTTCTCTCAGTTATCCTACCCTTGATCAATACCTATCAGGCCTCTCACACACTCCTTGCCACTGATTTTGGATCACCTGTTGTTTCCTAGTCCCTGGGTTGGCCAACACCACCTCCTATCCCCCACCTTTCCCCCTCCTCCCAAATCCCCCCCAAACCATTGGTGCCATGGTTTTCTATTCCAAACTGATCCTCCAGCCTATCTTATCTAGATATAACTGCAGAGATAATAATGTGTACCAACAAACAAGACATAGCAAGACAAAGTAACAAAAGAAAACAAAAAGATGACTAAAATAAGAAAAAAAACAATGTCCATAAAGTATATATAAATAATAATGAAGCAAAACCTGCAAATAGTTCAAGTCTGTTTGTTGGCTTCTAGGAATGACCTCCATTCAAGCCTGATGGGGTTCCATGCCCTGGCCCCCTAGCCTATCCTTGGCACTCCCTCAAGACCTCCATGCTCTCCTTCCCCTGCTGATGTGTTGCACTCTCTCAGTTATTTCCTCTATGTGGTAGAGACAGACTGTCTGCAATCCAGACACTGTGCCTCCAGTGTTGTCCCCCATTGGGCATTGGATCAGCAAGGAATATCATGTCTCATAGTGGAGCTGGCCCTCTGGTCCTCTCTGTACATTGACTGTTCTGAGTGAGGAGATCATCCTCAAGCCTTGGTGGGTCAGGATGCATTCCACTTTTTCTTCTTCCCCCTTCATTCACTCCCATGTGCTGGTCAGACATGTTCCTCTCCCCCCAGCTTCAGTGTGGTCCTCTAAAGTAAATTCATCTGCAGGGGAAGGGTGGGTGTTCACATGATTAGGATTGGGACCAGGTTCTCAAACGCCTCCACTGGCTTCCCACTCCACAGGAATGGCTTGACACTGCAAGCCAACATTCAGTTGAAGTCCAGAGAACATAACAGTTTTGGAACTTTCTCACAGAGGGAAAGTACCAAAGCCTGAGAAAAAGTGCTACCTCCTTGACTGCATTATTCGGCTCTACGTATCTATGTGAGTCAGCCTTTTCCCACATCACGATCATTCAGTCCAAGTATCGTTCCACTATGACTGATGATCATTTTGGAAGTGTGCTTAAGGCTGGCTGTCAGCAGCTACTGTCCAGATTATGCATCCCTGGCTCATTCCATTCAGTACAAGTCATCAGAGTCAACTCAGGTCATGACAAAAAATATTCATAGTTCATTGTGTTGTGTTGTGAAATATAGACTCATGTGGTTAGGCAAGGTACATACACATACATTGTACATATAAAGAATTTTCATTGCATTTATGAATAAATGTTATGAATAAAAATAAAGAAATATACGTTTTGCATTTTTATACTTGGTAGATCATTTTGTCTTGATAATTTTATCAGTAGCTTGCCTGCTGAAAAAGTGTGAGCCCCCCTGCTCTAAAGCATAGAACAGACTAAAGAGAACACAAGACAACAGTGCATGGCTAGCAGGTGAAATTAAGCTCTCCTTTCAATTTGCACTTGATTTACCTCATTATAATGCTCTAGTCGACTACTTACCATCAAACATACTTCCAGAATTTTAGTAGTTGTTTTACTGGGGCCGTAGATGTGTATGTTGGAATCTCGGGGTATAAATGATGTTCTATGCCAAAACACATTGAACCCAGAAGCAATCCATTCCTGGCACCCTCTGAAATTCCTCCTAAACTCCAGGAATACGTGCATGAATAATCCTGCCCTACGCTACTTTTCAGTCAAAAATAATAAAATCAAGATGCTAAGGATATTTGATGTGCCTTGACTATGATTTGCCTTTGCTTTAAGTTTCAATATGAAAATAGCACTATCCTGTAGAGTCAGAGTTTGGAGTCTGGATTTGAGTCAAGACCCAATAACTCAAATTTGTGAAAGCTTAGCAAATCACTGCAGGCTTTGGTGGCCTGTGAAAGCATTGCTTACAATGCTTACCCCCCACACACACACACAAAAATTAGTATTCTGAAAATTAAAGTAAGACAACATATAATAATGTGTGTAAAAATCTTAGCTCATGGATTGCTGGTGAAATTGTGAAGTGGTACAACCACTTGAAAAGTGGTGAAGATGCTTTCTCTAAAAGAGAAGAGAGTACACGTGGCCCAGCATGTCCTCTGTGCAGTGGGCATTCTGGAGAAATAAGATCTGTGCATGCCCATGTTTGCCACAGCTATATTCTAAATAGGAAAAAGATCAAAGCAACTGAAATGCCCAGAAGTGAAGGGTTGGATCAATAAACTTTGAAACACATGCACAGTGGAATACTACACAATACTAAAGAATACTGATGAATCTTGGCCAAAGACCTCATAACATGGATGAACCTAGAGGACACCATACTAAGTGAAAGTGGTAAATCATAAAAGGACAAATCCTATAGGCAGCCACTATTATAAGAAGCCAAGCAATGTTTTTCAGAAAGTGGGGTAGGAAGGGGGAACCAATTATAAGGATCTACATATAACTTCCTCCCTGGGGTATGGACAATGGGGAAGTGGGTGAAGGGAGACATCGGACAGTTTAAGATATGACAATGTAATAGGAATTTATATATTATCAATGGTTTATGGGGGTGGGGGGGCACCAGGAAGGGAGGGGGGAAATGAAGAGCCATTGCCAACCGCATAGGTAGAAAGTAAAGGTTATGAGAATGATGAGGGCAGCAGATGTACAGGTATATTTGACACAGAGTGTACTCATGTATGGATTGTGATAAGAGTTGTATGAGCCCCCCAATAAAAGGATAGAAAAAGCTTATATATTATCAAGGATTCATGAGGGAGGGAGGAGAAAAAAATGAGGAGCTTATATCAAGAGCTCAAGTAGAAAATGTTTTGAGAATGATGATGACAACAAATGAACGAATGTGCTGACACAATGGATGGATGGATCATGATACAAGTTGTATGAGCCCTTGATAAAATGATTTTTTAATAATAAGAAGAAAGAAAGAAAAAGAGAAAGATTCTTTGGTGGTTACCAAGGGTAGAAAGGGAACGGGATGGAGGGGAGATCACTATCTAGAGTGTAGCTGACAGAGGATAGACAAGTGTTAACTTGGGTGACAGCAAAGACCCTCAACAATAAGAGGGATGGTAGGTAGAGATGATGGTGCCAGGAGAAGCACTGTGAGGGTTGCAAGAAGTAGAGGCATGAGATAACGGCTGCTTGATAAATCATGATGCAATAGTGGTGAGCTATAGGTAGTCATACGGATAAACACTGAGCAGGTGTTGGAGAGAGTGGGAGTACACCACAATACATATAGATTTGACAAAGGATACTTGAATACCTGTTTTTACCTTTGATCTAAGTTAGCCCTGAATGTGGTGAAGCATACAAGGCGGGAAGTTATGAAAACTGCTTAGACATAACCAAACACCTTGAGATGAGTCGCTGTGCCTGGGGGCTCAAAACCATAGTTTCAGAGAACACAAAGGCATCGTCATCAAGACAGTGTCCTACCACTAACTTTGCTGAATAGTGACTGGGGACTTAATGACTCATGAGCAGTCGTCTAAGGTGCAGCGATCAGTTTCTCCCCATCTGAAGGAAAAGGGGGGGATGGAAATGGATATATATATATATATATATATATATGCACACACATACACACACGTATCTTCCAATGAATGAATGGACCACACAATCATCGATCTTCACAAGGCTGAGACCAGAATGAGATGGTGCCTAGCTATCATGACCAGATGCTCAGAAAAGCACCACATGGAAGGTCCTGAATCGAGTTGGAAAAAGGTGTGGTATACTACTCCAACTCCAGGCATATTGGTCAGCTGGATTAGAAAATAGTTAGCAAAAGTCACCCTTCAAATCTGTGCTCACCCTTGTGTTAGACTAATTAACCATTTAAGACCAAAGGGGCTGCATTTATCCCAGGACAAAGTTCAAATGGTTGAAAAAGAAGGGAGAACAGAAACAAGAGAGTCTGGGAAGAAGTGGAATTAGCAATGAAGGGCCTAAAATGTATGAGCTTAAACAAAATGTTTACAAATTGTTAAGTGTAAATTTGATGTAAACCATCATCTAAATCATAAAAGAGGGTATTTTTAATCTTAGCTTATCATATACTATCATTATTAATAGTGGTTGTTGTTAACTTCCATCAAGTTATTTCAGCAGAATTCATGAACAATAGAAAGAAATGCTGTCAAGTCCTGTACCAACCCCATGAATGAGCATGTGACTGGTTGCGACTGATCATGACCGTAATTTTCATTGTTGACTTTTAGATGTGGGTCACCAGACTTTTCTTCCTAGTTTCTCTGTGCTACAAAAGCCTCTGAAGTCTGCTCAGCATCAAGGAACACACAAACCACCCGTGACAGATGGATAACAGTTCTGCATGAAATGCATTGACCAGGAACCAAAGCAGGTCTCCCTTCCAGAAGGTGAAAAGTCTACTAATGAGCTACTGATATAATTGATGTTGCTTTCATCTTTCTGCTGGTCCCTCTAGAGTCGCGCTCACAAAACATTCCCAGCACTCTTATGCTTCACAGATTTTCTAGTTGAATATCCAGAGCATTAGGCATTGAGAATTCTCTGTGCCCAAATTCAAACCCCATATAATGAAAGTCTCTACTCCTGTGCATTTAAATTCTAATATTAGCTGATTTTCTTAGACACCTTGACATAAGTTTCCCTGTGCAAAGTGTACCAACCACAAGAAAGTTCATGTCAGGTAGATGACAATCTGTAGATTATATAAATTGCTTCCAGATAGATCTCAAACTATCACTGCCATAGAGTCAACGCTAACTCACAGCCATCTCTGAAAGTTTCCAAGATGAACTCTTTAGGGCAGTGGTTCTCAACCTTGGGTCATGACCCCTTTGGGGGTCGAATGATCCTTTCACAAGGGTCACTCGATTCATAATAGTAGCAAAATTACAGTTATGAAGTCGCAACAAAAATGATTCTATGGTTGGGGGGTAACTACACATAAGGAACTGTATTAAAGGGTTACGGCATTAGGAAGGTTGAGAATCACTGGTGTAGGGCAATCGAAAACTCAGTCTTTCTCAGAGCTTTTGGTGGTTTCAAACTGTGGACCATGCGAATTGCAACCCAAATCATAACCACTACACTACCAGGGCTCTTATAGAGCCCTGTATTACTCAGGAAGAATTTTTTTTTTTTTGCTCAATTGAGTATTTTTTTAAATTGGCAAACAAAAAAATAAAAATGCATATCACAAACTACTGACACCAGACTATCTCTGAGATGCAAAGTAACCATCTGTTCAGCTCCTTGTTGAATCTGGCCTTCCCTCCAGAGCAGTGTGACAGGAAACTTCATTCTAGAAGAATAGGGAGCTTTCACTACAAATTCTCTCAGGTGATTGCTTTTCAAAGATAGACCAAGTTGATAGCAGGTGAAGCTAGAAGAGAGAACCCACGCTAATCATAGGGAGTCTTCCTTGTAGCCTGCTGTAAAGTAGAGTGCAGCCAAATATCTGAGGTTCTAGAGCCCCTAGAAGGAGTGTGGGAATGAGGATTATGTGGCCATAGCACCAAACTGTTTTTGCTGAGTCAGTTACAGGAGGTTTTGGAGGACATCAGACTTGATGTCTAAGAAGACATAGCTTCTTGGCCACAATGACAAGATGAAAGATTAAAAGAAACTCAAATAATTAAGCATGGCCTAGTAGAACTCAGAGAAAATGATCAAATATAACAAGTATTGAAGGAAAATTAAAATTTCTGGAGAGAGCTCTGCTTATTTCATCTTCATTATAATTAATTTCCCTCTGAAATTCTTGACATGAAGAGACAGAAAAACACCAGGAAAAGTCAAACACTATTTCTGCAGGATGCTACAGTTCCAAGATTCCAGCCAAGCAACATGGCGCGCTGGGAACCCTTGCTGCACAAGCCCTCTTTAACATGTGAGAGAGCAGAGAGGTGGCTAGAGATATAAGGTATATCTTAACCAAACCATGGTATTTCCAATCACCTCATATCCATTTGAAAGCTGGACAATGAAAAAACATGACCACAGAAGCATCAATGCATGTGATATGTGAAGTTAGTGAAGACTGTTTTAAGGACCACAGAATGCCATCTGGAAAAGGAATCCTGCTCAGTAAAGTAGAGGGTCAGTGCAAAGGAAAGGCAGACCCTGAATGAGATGAGTGGAGACAGCGGCTGCCACAACGGGCTCAAACATCACAATCATTGGGCCGACGGAGCCGTGTTTCATTCTGTGGTCCGTAACGTGGCTCCAAGTTGGGTGGGGTCCATTCCAGGGCACCAACAATCACAACCCACTCAGAGGAAGTTGGAAAGTCTGCGTGAGGATGGGAGTGTAAGGGGCTTCTTCGCAGCAGCACGGTTCCCGTGGGGACGAGGTGGGTGTGGGTTTTGTGGTCTGTTTTCTAAATCTATCTCGGTAAATGGACTGAACTCACAGAAGTGCCCGTGCTTATGATTCGCTTGGACAGACAGATCATTGGTGCGCCTGGGCAGTCTAGAAAAGTAGCTTTCATTATGTGTTCTGGGGTTCTCCCAAAACTTTGACTTCTTCCTGTCAGCTGCATTACCCATGTAATTCATCAAAGCTTCAGCGCCAACATAAACGCCTCCGACACACCTTGCTTGTGAAGTATCCTTGAAGGTTTTCTTCTGTTATATCCATGAGACTTAACCTCCAGCTGACAGACCAACCCCCCCCCCCCCCCCACACACACACCTTTTCTGTAACCATTAATCTTCACTGAAAAGCTGTTCAAATGCCTTCCAACAGCTTCAGGGGCAGAGTCTCCTGCTGGCGCTAGTAACGCTCATAAATATTATTGGGATTCTGCATGTGCATCAGGGAGATTTTTAGCCCCAAAGAACATGAAAGGAACATGGACAGCCTCCTTCTGAGTGAGCCCGGGCTGTGCAGCGGAACACAGGAGAGAATGTGTGCCGGAAATTAGTTAGTCATTGAAAGGGCAAACAGGTGTTCCTGGCAGACTCAGCTTCTAGGGAGGGGTAAGAATGTCACATTGTATTATGTATTATTGTTATGTATTATTATGTCATAACTCCTCCAGAAAAGGATAAACTCCCTACAGGCAATATCTTTGTATTATTCATGAAATAGTTGGCAGATAGGCATTTAGAAGGTGTTCGTTGAATAAATTAGTGGATGCGTGGATAGATGATAAATGAGTGCCTAGTGAAATAAAATATTATTCATAGCCTTTTAAAATATAGGCCGTAATGATCACATTCTCCCCAGGGTCAAAATAAGCACAATTTTCCAAGCTTTTGAAGAAAAAAAAAACCTGCAAGTATCCCTGACTTATGATCCAGAGTTCTATTCCAGCAACTCGACCATAAATTGTCATTGTTATTGCCTTTTATTATCAGTATCTTTATTTAAAAAAACAATCATTCATCTTTCAGGGTTGAAATGAGAATTGTAATATCAGTGCGTTAAATTCTGCAATGTTGTATGTAGTACATAGTACTGATGATGCCGAACCAAGAGTCATGGACATTGACTCAATTCCAACACATAACAAGCCTGTAGGACAGAGTAGAACAATTTCCCCCACAGGGCTTTCAAGGCTATAAATCTTTACAGAAACAGATTGCCAAGGCATACTGCCATAAAGCAGCTGATAGGTTTGAATTGTCAAACACTTGGCTAGAACCCAAGCAGTTTAACCAATGAACTACCAAGGTTCCTTAATAACAGTAAGCTATAACCACCCCCACCCCCAAAAAAAATGACAATGGTGAAATGTATGTAGTTTGTCATAACTCAAGTACATCATAGAGATTACCCATATTATATATGCTTGCTTGTGTGTACACACATGTGTATCCTTCAAAGTTACTCATAAGTTTTAAGGTGAACTGTTTTAGAGGTAACACCACTGTATTTTAAGAAACCTTAAAAAGAAAATACACCAAAAAATAAATCTTGGTGTTAATTGTCTTGGCATTTATTGGCACTTTAGCACATTTACCAAAGAAATATTTCCTGTTGAAATTAGTGAAGGGAGATTATGACAGGGAAAAAGAACAGTTTTAACAAAAGAGGTCGAAAAGAAGCCATGAAAATATACTTAAATTAATGCTCAGCATTAACAGCTCGAGGGAAGAGACCTAGTGATGGTGATAACTATGAATTGAGACTCAACACATGTGAGTACCCTCGTGAGAATCATATTCTACTGCAAGAATGTCTGCGTGTTTCTTTTGGTTTATTATTTCAATTTCACCGCTGGCAAGCTGGCCAAGTGGACTTGCTGGTCTGTGACAGTTCTTTAAAAAGTTGCATAGTGGTAGACAGCTCAAAGTGCATCTGAAAGTCCTACTCCACTTCCAGTTTCTGTATTAGTTTATAGAAGGCTAGCGGGAGCAGCGTTCACACTCTTACAACAAAGAAAACACATCAAATTCATGAGCTTGAAACTTGAGCTTCCAGAGGCCAACAGCTGCTCCAAAATAGAAAGAGAGATGAATTTTGCAGAGAAAGGGAATGGAAACTTGTGTCAGCCTGAGGAGAAAACAGCCAGACACTGGTAAGAAGAATATCTGTACAAGAGTTAACAATGGGTGAAGGTCAAGTGGAGTCACCAGAACATGCAAGTCACCCTGGGAGAGGGTGCAGCTATAGAAATGGAGGGAGTTTTCCTGCTTCTTTCTCCAAAAATCACACCAAGTGCTCATAGCTGTGTCTAAAAAGGATTTTAAGAAGCTCGTTGTGTTCAGACCTGGAAAGGGACCTGCGAGGCACGGAGGCAGAAAGGGCACAAAATTGCCCAGGTCCTTCTCCCCTATCTCCATCACACCACAAAAGCCTTCATCGGGAGTGGAAAGGAAACAAATACTGCTATCCCTAGGTCATTTATAAAAGCTTACTGCAAGATGAGGAAACGAACGAGGGGAAAACTCTACTGCTGGAAATAGGCAGGATGATTCCCTGAGCCCTCAAGTACGGGGAGAGTTCACAAAATGTTAATAACAAGCAATATCAGAGAACTGCTGTAAAGGAGCAGGAGCACACCAAGGCCCTCTCGAAGATAGAGTGCAAGGGAAAGACGCAGACTCAGAACAGAGCAAGCGTTGTTCCAGTAAGACAACCTCCACCAGGACGCGCTACAGAAACGTGAAGCTTGAGGTGCACTGGGGATAAACATTGCTGCTGTCGGGTGCCATCAGGTTGGCTTCAACTCCAAGTGATAGGAAAACTGGGCCATCCTCACAGCTATTATTTTGTGTGAGCCCATATCAGTCACTGCTCCCATGCATCTCATTCAGGGTCTTCCTCTTTTTCATTGACTCTTTACATTACTGAGCATGATCTCCAAAGAAGGTGAGACACAGGCTTGCCATGCTTGCCTCTAGGGAGCAATCTAACTGTCCATCCGCCAAGACAGATGGATCTGTTCTTCTGGAAGCCCGTCGTGTTCTCAATATTCTTCACCCAACAGGACGTACAGCGCACAGATTCTGCTGTGGTCTTCCTTGTTCGTTGGCCAGCTTTCACATGCACATGAGGCCATGGGAAATCCTAAGTGAAAAGAGTGTGGAACAGCGCGTGCACTAATAGCCTAACTGTCCCCCCCAGGGAGTGAGAGCCGGCATTCTGCTTCTGCAATGATGACATTGAAGAAAACCCTTTGTGACGGCTCTACTGAGTCAGGTAGGGTCACTAGGAGTAAAAACCAACGACGCCTAACAGTGTCCGCAACAATGGAAGGGCTAGAACACAGACCAGAGGCCTTCAAAAAGTTCACTGAAAAATCCGATTGTTTTTTAATTCCTTTTTCCATGAACTTTGGAAGGGCACTCATATAAGATCAGAGGGTGAGGTGATCAGTGAGATGCTTGAAATAAATAAAATAGGTAAGAGAGAGAAAGAGGGTCTTCGCCTGCTCATCAGTAGACTTGACACAGCTGGAGAAAGAATAAGCAAGCTTGGAGAAAATAGCAGTGACACAAACTGAAACCCAAAGAGGGGAGATGATCTGAAAGAACACAAGATCTGAGACCCATGGAACAATGATCCAGAAACTCAAGGAGCAGAAGAAACTATTGATAGACATCATGCTCAAAATTAAGATCAGCCACCAAACCAGAGAACCACTGGACTCAAGAACGCAGGTCGCAGCTGCCTATAAAACTGAGCATCAGAGCACCAAGACTGTAAGTTACAGGTTCAGATCTTCAAGACCTTCTGCTGCCATTACACTAACACCAAACCCATGGATCTATCTATAAACTTTGATTTGGTTCAGTAATAATCATAGATAATAGAGTTTAATGTGAAAAGCATCTAAACTGCCCAGCCTACCAGTAAACACTTCAATCATTTCTTAAATGTTCGATAGAATTATTGGCAGCTTGCATTTTCTTTTAAGAAGAGTCAATCTAGAAAAGTTAGGAAATATGAATTTGGCAAAACATATCATATTTTAATTTAGTGGAATAGCATAGAGGAAACGAAGGAAGAAGATATACATAGGCAAATATAGAAAAATGGGAGAGACAAACTTATTTTTTGCTTCTTCTATATAACTTAGATTGCTGACTTTTTTTATACCGCCTTGCATAGTTTTATAGAAGCAGTCTTTCCATAATATAGTCTATGAACTCTTTCGAATATGAATCACTCCATGACCAAACTCAGTGCGGTTGAGAAGCTGGCTCACAGAGATGGGACTGGAACTCTTCACATGAGTAGAGAGTTCAAGTGGTCCTGCGGAGCTGCTGGTGGTCTTGAACCGCTGACCTTGAAGATTGCAGCCTCCTTCATAATCACTACACCACCAGGCCTTCGACAGCGTGAATCACTACTCTGAATAAAATGTAGGCCGTGTTCTTCATTAGGACTTTTCAGGTCTCTCGGATGCACCTTCTGTCCAGGAGGCACTCAGATGTTCAGGGGATAAACAGTTCAATAATTGGGAGAACGAGACACCCTATCTAGCTTCCTGAAACCTTGGAGAGCAGAAATACTTCACCGCAACCTGCAGTCTAATGCGGGGCATGACCTTCTAATGCCAGAACCAGGAATTCCTGGAGAGGATTCCTCCATTTTAGAGGAGTTAAGTTTCAAATGATATCTCTGGATAGTCTAAGTATTTAATTCTATCAACTGCTAACCAAAAGATTGGCTTTTGGACTCTACCCACAAGCCTCTGGCAAGAAACACCGAGCTATCAACTTACCAAAAAATACCTAACAGAGTATTTTCTACTCTGAAATGCATGGAACCACCATGAATCAAAATCAATTTCACTGCAACTGGCCTTTTTTAAAAAGGCCAAAGCCTTCTGACAACAAATCCTGGAGAGTTTGAGCACCACTTTGGCAAGTGCAACTTTGTTCTCCACTGTCACAGAATTTAATAATTTTAAATTATAATATATTTGCATGATATAATTATTGCTACATCTATGTCTATTTTAAAGGACCTACCTTGTTGAATGATGAAAACTTTATAATCATGGGTTTGATTTAATTATATTAAGTATGTTTTATCAATTATCAAGTTGATATATACCAAGAAAATATTAACTATGCTATAAACCAATACTTGCAATTTAACTGGGAATACACTCTAAGACTACAAAGTCTAACAGAAAATTCTCAAGTTCCGTTTTAACAAGTCAAATCCACTCTAGGCAATGTCACTCTTACAGTAAAAAGGTTAGCAGTTGTCTTCCATGAACTCCTCCAGCCTGCTCCTCCTGGCTACTGCTCATCTACTCCACTTACTGTTAACGCTTGGGTCTGAGAGTATTTTGTGCTAATCAAAGGTTGATTCTTTCTCCAAAGTTGGCTAACATTCTCCATACTCTTGCTCTGTAATAACTAGTTTTGCTCTGCTTGTTCTGCTTCCGCTTCAATCTCTAATAAATCTTCTAATCGAAATTCATTCTAGCTTTTCTATTCTTATTTCTTTACTCATTCTTATTTTTAACTCAGTGTCTTTCATGCGTCCCATAGTCTAGTACTCCAGTCCCCTTGAAGAGCAAGTGTTACCCCAAAAAAAAATAGTAGTCATTGAAATCAGACAAGCTGAGTTCAAGTTTGGGTCCTGCCACTTTAGAGGTGAATGTTAGTGGGCAATATTTGTCTGTGTCCCATTGTGCTGCCTCTACAGTGGGGTGTCTTAGTTACCTAGTGCAACTGCAACACAAATCACCAGTAATAAAGAACACATTTATTCTCTCTCCGTGTGGCATTTACAAGTTCAAATCAGGCCACCAGTGTTCAGATGTGGTACTGCCTTGTCTGGAGTCTTGTGCATTTCTTGACTTAAAAAGTGTTCTTCAGTTGGTCTCTTTTATCTATGAGTCTGTATCTCTCTGCCTGTCTGTTCCCACTTTTTATAAGACACTGCTCAGAAAGGATAAGAGTTAGGACCCACCTAGCTCCAGTGTGTCTCATAAACAAAAAAAAAATCTGTTTAAACCTTATGCTTCAGAGTCACACTCACAATTGCAAGAGTTTGGAGTTCAACTTATCTTTGGGGAGCCTTCATTGAAACCACAATACAGGTTATTCCTCCTGTCTCAAAGGTACTCGTCTGGTTCACCACTGCTACATTGTAAAATTCCCTTGGATCCTTTAGAAATTTTCATATTTGGTGCAATTGGGACCAGAGGCTCATGAGTTAATCAAAGGATCCAGGCAAATGGAGAAATCTCAACATTAATAACAAACACATCAAACATTTTAAATTAAAACATATCCTTGTACTTGCATCTGCCAGTCTTTTGATGTATAGCCAAAACTTGGTGCTTAATTGTATAGCACAGATTGGAGCTGCATAAGGTCTTTCTTGCTTAAATCACACCCATAACGTATTTAGCTATAATTCCCACTTTAGCTTATTTAAGTGAATCAAAAACTTAAAGATATTTCTGAGACACTATGAGAGCAGTAGCCAGTATCTATATATTTACATTTTTCAGCCTCTTAGAGTTATGTACTCACATCACATTCATCATTAACATTTAAAGTTTGCTTTCCTCATTAAATCATTCCAAATTGTTCAACTTGATGCTCAGGAGAAACAATGGCTCTCTTTCTCCAGCATGTATATTTCACTGATTTACGTAAAATCTTAGTGAATTATTGAAGCACCACAGCGAACACCAGTGGCCCCTGTAGGGTTGACACAAGGATGGTGCCAGTAATGTGCTGAGAGAAAGTCCAGTGTGTGCCATAATGCCTTCATCTTGTGAGGATTTAGTCAACGACTTTATAAGGAGAATGTAGAACAAATTCATTTGATCAATAAACTTTAAATATCTCTCATAATCATAAAAAATAAGTAATGCTGCGTACTTTCGTTGACTCTGTTTGTCATTATCTATATTTAATCGTAGTCCTCCTATGACCCTTGCTTGTTGTGGCCCTTACCTCATGAACTCACTACCTCACTGTGACCCTAAAAGATCAGGCAAAACTGTCCCTGTGCATCTTTATGAGAGCAGAAAGCCTCATCTTTCCCCCGCAGAGTGACTGGTGGCTTTGAACTGCTAACCTCAAGTGAGCTGCCCAATTGTAACCCCGCATTGTTGGTGTTAATAGTCATCAAATCAGCCCCGACTCATGGGGACCTTGTGTATCACCACATGGTACCTCATCTTGTCCTGCACCATCTTCATGTTCCTGACTGTGTGTGGTCCCCCAGACACTTGTGATGTCCGTCCATCTCACTGAGGAGTGCTCTTCTTTTCACTGAACCGCTATCAAACAGGATGTCCTTCTCCAATAATTAATTGATCTTTCCTGACAGGTTCAAGGTAAACAAATTCTTAGTCTATTCTTTTTACAAGTGAGAAAACTTGATACATGGAAAAGGTACCATATAACCAAGATCACAGCTAGCAAAGTAACACATCTCAATCTCTAAGACAGGCAGCCCCACTTTCCATTAACCACTGGGCCCCTGATGACTTCTCCGTGTTGGCAAGGTGACAGGCAGGCATAACCCTGCTGAAGCGAGGAAATGTCCTTTCCCACACCTCTTCCTCAACCCAGACCTGCCTGTTCTACTAGTTCTCTAAGGCGTTCCCATATGGTACTTTTATGAAACGGAATTCACTTTCGAGTTTCTCCTGCTTTTTCTTTTCAGGACCAGACAAGATCCCTGAGTCTGGTCCACAGGGATCTCACTGTTCCCAGAATAAGCTTGTACATTCTGACCCTCTTCCATCCACGGGTTAATTCCAACTTCAGTCTGCAACCTGCCTGGGAGGTGAAGGACAAGAACTGACAGCTGATGGCTGAGGAGCTGCCTTTTTGCGTGGGAGCCCTGACTCGACCATGGTGCTGACTCTCCCAGGTTTCCAGACTGGGCAACACCAAAAACCAAACACAGAGGCAGTGATAGGGCAGGATGTAGTCACACACGCACACATCACAGGTGGCAACCGAGTAGTAAAACAGCATGGTGAGTTTATTATAGTGAATTAGTATTCAGAGAAAGAATTTTTAGCAAACTTCTCTGCTTTCATTGTAATTTGTACCAATACACATTGATGGTATGAACAACTGAAGCATCTTTGTTGGGCTAAAAACACAAATACTTAAGGTAAAATACAATCAGCTTTATAACTTTCACTCTCTATCATAATGATAATTGGGTCTGATATAAGAGAAAAGGGAATAAAAGAGGGCTGAGGAAACTTAACCCCCTTAAGGAGGTTGTCAGAAGAAGCATGATACTGCCTTGTGTCATCAACTGAATGTGTCTTCCCAAAGATGTGTTGACTTGACTAAGCCATGATTCCCAGGGCAGTGTGATTGTCCTGCATTTTGTGATCGTGTTGTATCCCATTCCGTGATGTGCAATAAATCCTAACCTCTGACTTTGGTTCATGAGACAGGACAAGGTTAAATTAAAGAGTATTGAGTTATCTTTGCTTTGTCAGTGAGACAGAATGCTTCATCCTTACTGAAGTCACCATCTGTGCTCAGGTCACAGCCCTTCCCCAATGCAAAGAACATTCACCTCAAGTGTGGCCTACATCACCTGGTAACTTACAAGAGACAAAAATAAAGAAAAGAAACAAAAGAAGAGCATCAGTACCACCAAGTGAGATGTGCCGGGAGCTGATCATGTTCTTTAGCCTCAGAGTCCCTGTGCTGAGCACTGTCAAGACTCAGGAGAATATTGATAGCAAGACACTCCCATTTCAAGCGGCTTGGCTCACAGATGTTGACAGGATAAAAGAACTTTCTTCAGAGTCTTTTTCTAGAGAAAACCTTTCCTGTAGAGCTGGGGCCCTGAGTTTGGAATTGTAGCCAAACTGTGATATTCTCATCAAACTGTGATCATGCATTTCTGTTCGTGAAAGTCATGCGCAATACATAGATTAAATATGCAAGGCTTAGCAGATGTGGGTGTACCAAAAAGAACCAGTCAACAGTCCACCATTTCAGGAGGTAAGATCTGAGCAAGAACCAATGGTGCTGAAGGAAGACATCCAAACTGCACTGAATGCATTAGGCAAAGACAAGGCTCCAAGAATTGACAGGAGTGTTTCAGCAAACTGAGGAAGCACTGGAAGCACTTACTCTTCTATGACACGATATTTGGAAAATAGCTACCAGGTCAACCGACTAGAAGGTATCCATAGTTGTGCCCATTTCAGAGAAAGGCGACCCAACAGAATGCTCAAACTGTAGATGAATGCCATCGATATCGCACACAAAGGTTTGCTTACTATCATCCAGCTTATTATCATACAACAATTGCAGCAGTATAATGACAGGGAAATGCCAGAAGTTTGGGGAACAAAGGATCTCATTGCAGGCGGGTCTTGGCTAAAAGGAGAGAATACAGCAAAGATATTAACTTGCATTTCATTGACTATGCAAAGGCATTCGCCTATCTAAACCATCAAAAACTGTGGGTAACCTTGAGCAGCATGGGACTTCCAGAACTCTTCATGGTGCTCATTCAGAACTTATACATGAATCAAGAAGCAGTTGTGTGAATCAAACGAGGACATGCTGTATAGTTTAAAATCAGGAAAGGAGTGTGTCGGGGTTGTGTACTCTCAATATACTTGTTCAATCTCCATGCTGAGCAAATCATCAAAGAAGCTGGATTATATGAAGAAAGTGCCGTATTAGGATTGGAGGAAAACTTATAAACAACTTGCAATATGCAGATGACACAACCTTGCTTGCCGAAAGTGAGGAAGACCTGAATCACTTACTGATGAAGATCAAAGATCATAGCCTTCAGAATGAACAACTCAATGTAAGAGACATCAAAATCCACATAACTGGACCAGTAGGTAAGATCATGATAAATGGAGAAAAGGTTGAAGTGACCAAGGATTGTGTCTTACTTGGATCAAGGCAAATAGAAGCAGTAGTCAAGAGATCGAAAGACTATTGAATTAAGTAAAACAGCTGCGTGAAACCTCTTTAAAATGTTGAAAAATGAGGGTCTTACTTTGAGTACTAAGGTGCACTTGACCCAAGCCAGGGCATTCTCCATTGTATTATAGGCATCTGAAAGTTGGACATTGAATAAGGAAGACCACAGAAAAATAGATGCATTTGAGTTGTACTACTGGAGAAAATATTTTAAGCATGGATTTCTAAAAGGACAAACTGATCTGTATTAGAAGAAATAAAGTCGGCGTGCTCCTTAGAGGTAAGGATGGCAAGACTGTGTCTTAGAAACTTTGGACATATTGTCAGGAGAGACCAGTCCCTGGATATCATTGAGAAGAATATCAGGCTTGATCAAGCGGAGGGGTGGCAAAACCGAGAAAGGCCCTCCGTGAGATGGATTGACACCGAGGCTCTATCATGGCTCAGGAAAAGAAACAACTGTGAGTATGGTGCAGGCTCATGCAGTGTCTCCTTCTGCTGTGCGTAAGGTCGCTGTGGGGTTGGAGCTGACTTGTAGCACCTAACATCAACAAGTGTGAGAAGAAGAAGGGAATTATAAGCCCACACACATAGAGGCCTCATAAAAGATATTTCTGTCTATGTATTTACCTCGGCAGTAACTATATCTGTGAATATAATAGAGTGTACTTGGTGTAAAGGTATGAAAACTTCTTTGCCATAACCAAATGGAATGAGCTGCTGAGGGTTCAAAATCTCAGGGAATGATGAATTCAATTGGCTTAACATCGTCCCTAAAGGCCATATTCTATATCCTTTGGTGAATAGAAGCTAAGGCCTTAGAATCTCATAAGCGATTCTCTCCGTCCAGCACAAAGAAGAATGGGGAAAATCGGAGACCCATGAAAATAATCAGTCCAAGGAACCAATAAACCACACGAACCTGGGATCAAAAGAGCTAGACGGCATCAAATTATCACTGCCAGCTACTCAGAAAGGGTTCCCATTAGAAGGTCCTGGATACAGTGGGAAGGAATGGCCGAACAAAACTCAAAATAAGTTTAAAAATCAAATAAGGCCAAACTAAGAGGTCAATAGAGACAGGGGGAATCCCTGAGACCATTGTAGCCCTTCATCACTGAATCACCCCTGTGGCACAATTTCCAGTCAAACAATAAGCAGTTCTGTAAGATGCACAATAATACAAAGGATAATTAGCCCTTCAAAATAAAAAAGGCAGCATTTTCCCAAGTACAAGTTTCAGAAGAGTTAGGAAAGGAAAGGTAGCGACAGAAAACAAAGGAAGGCAGTGGGATGTGTGTTACCTTATGGGGGTTGCAGTCAGTGACATAAAATGAAATGTGTATGAATTGTTGAATGGAAAACTGATTTGCTCCGTAAACCTTCACCTAGCTCACAGTTATTTTAAAAGTTATCCCCTTGTGGCAGTTCTGTTATAGTGACATTAGATAACTAAGACAGTGTGGATCAGATGCGATCAAGATTCAAGATTGGGCATCTTAATCTTACCTATACGACAAGAGGGATGAATCAAGGCTAAGCTGTAAAAGACATTTGTGTTTGCCTGGGTTGGAAGAAATTTGGTATCCGCTGTGGTTTGCACAGTGACTCTGTTTTTGTCTGGGCTTGGACAAGACGGTGAAGCTGTCTCGCTTATTTTTGGCTTCAGGTCATCACAGTCACCAAGTGTCCTTAGCTGAGTTTGATGTTCTGTGAGATATGTTTATGTCCAACCAGAGGACACTGTGAACTTGCTGTATCAGGCCAGTTCTCAATGTCAGAAAATGATTTTCCCTTTTCAATAGCATTAGACCGATGGCAGACAATGCTGTTATATGCATTTCATGTTATTTTTGCTTCCTATATCTAATAGGCACAGGTATGGCAAGATATCAGCAAGGACTGTTTAAGATGTGTTTTTTTTATCTAAACTCATGAAACAGTTAAATTTTTTTATACAGAAAATGATGACCCTCCTCCCACCCTTCTCTCTCTCCCTGGAGAACCTCTAGGGTGTTTCTGTTTGCAATAAATATGTAGGGCTTTGTCTGTTTACTTGGTCTTCCCTAATACTCACAAACATTGATTTATATCCGAGAATTTATTTAAACAGCAAACAAAAAATGCGCTTCCCCGAGTGAGCATTTCCAAGCCAAGTTTCTGGCCAGAGGGAATTTGCTTCCCCTTCAGTTATAATTTTCTCCAAACAGGATACTACCAAGGGAAGCCGAAGAAACAGCATGTGCAACACAGCTCATTGTGGCTTTACATCAAGTCTCCGCTCCAACTGAGGCTGAGTCGTACAACACAGCCACCAATAGGAAGGGAAGGTTCCATTCCCACTGGAAAGACTGGCTTCCAGGTCTCCGTGGGCAACAGAGAGAAGCAAGCATGTCCCAGAAGAAGCAGAGGGGGAGCTTTAGCTTTCTTTGCAGAGAAATTCTGAATGAGGAGCTCTAGAAAGCCCTTTTAGTGTGCTGAACTTTCTTGTCCACAAGACAGTGAGAGGCCATTACTCCAGTGCCCTTTTACACCCTCTCAGCTCATGGAATCCAAAAGGAGAAGCTGGCAATCATTGAGCTGGCTAGGCAGGTAAGATTTTTTTAAAATCTTGTTTTGTTTGTATGTTTGATTCTATCTGCACCTACGTTGACCTGGCGGCAGGTGGGAAGTAGCAGGAGATGCAAGTCAAGCTGGGTCTCTTGAGCGAAGGGAACTGCCAGGAATGGCTGGTCCACACATAGGCAAAGACTACCAGGGCCTGTCTTCAGTCGACCACACGTCTAGTGGCATCCAGCACACGGCAGCCCCATGTGTATGAGAAGAGAACGAATGATTTCTTAGAAATCAATGATTTCCCAGAAGTTGATAGCAAAGCCACCGTTTCATGGTCCCTCTGAGTGCATCTTTACCTCCAACCTTAGCAGGCAAAAATGAACTCTTGATATCGCCCAGAGCTCCTTGCCTGACTCAGCATTTATCTCTTTGAGATGATTTCTTGATCAGTTAGAAAACTCACTGTCTGCTGTTGTCTGTCCTTTTCCAGCCCCCAGAGGTGGGACCATCTTTGGTCTCTCCTCCAACCCATGGTGAGCTGCTCAGGGTTGGTCTCCAGAAAAAAAAAATCCACAAGAGTAGAGCCCCTGCCTTATATCTCTGATTTTCCTTCCCTATTCCTTCTCAGCAGGAATTCTTGGTGTTTTACTTTCAGTCCCGGACCCAGTGTGGCAGGAAGAGGGAAGGACAAGAGCAGCCTCAGATCTCAAAAATCTGGTATCTCGATCCTGTAGTCCATGCACATGGTCATCTGCCCCGGGATCACTGGTAATCCTTCAGGCTCACATCCCTTTTCTATTCTCTCCTGCTCATGCACTGCTAGGTTGATCCAAACTCTTGAATAGGCTCTCTGTCATGGGTTCTCTGTCTCCTATTCCTGTTCTCTCTAAAATCATCTTGAAACCCAGAAAAACTGACTGGAGCACCAAAAACATGGCAGCTTCTTCCCTTGGAGTGCCGGTCACTTTCCGAAGCCAAGATTTGTGTATTTATTGTGACTGCAATTAGAGGTTTCCTACGCTGTCTTCAGAACATCCTACACTCAATGGGAGACAACAGCAATAAGAATCAGAGCAGCCGTCCAGCTCAGAAGCAACAAAGCCCACATGGAAGAAGCACACCAGCCAGCATGACCACAGGGTGTTAAAGGGATCCAGTGTGAGGCACCAAAGAACTAAAATTATATCATTATAAATAGGTACAGATTGGTGACCCAAAGCCCATCAATAGGTGAAGCAACATCCTTTTACAGAGGAATTGCAGGGAGGTGATGAGCCAGTTAAGGTACAGTGTAATAACAAAAAAATATACATCTTTCCCCTAGTTCTCAAATGCTTCCTCACACCCACTCTCATGGTCTCAGTTCTACCAGACAAGTCCGACTAGAACAGGGGATGTACACTGAAGTCAGAAACATGGGGGATTTAGGATAGATATTCCCACAGGACAATTGATGAGGGTGATGATACTGGGAGGGTAGAGGGGTGGTGGAGTAGAAAGGGGGAACTAATTTCAGAATCTACATATAACCTCCTCTCTGGGGCACGGCCAACAGGGAAGTGAGTGAAGGGACACAATGGACAGTGTATGATATGAAATAGTAATTTGTAAATTACTAAAGATTCATGGGGGGAGGGAGGAAGGGAAATATGGGGAGGTGGAACTGCAGGTCTAATTGGAGGAAGGATGTCTTGAGAGTGCTGCACAGTGTGCAAATGAGATCTGCATACAATTGATGTATGTTTGGATTGTGAGGGGAGGTGTATGAGTACCCAATAAAATGATTCATTTTTTTAAAAGGGGGGGAAGGGAAAGGGGAGCTTTTTTTATTTAAGAGGAGCTTATACCAAGGACTCAAGTGGAAAAAGTTTGGAAATGAATGTGGCAACATGTGTGCAAATGTGCTTGATACAGACGATGTACTCAATGTTATAATAGCCATAAGAGCCCCCAATAAAATTATTTTTTAAAAAAAGAATCCGAACCTGCACCTTACAAAACAGCAAACCAATACTGTGACAGAATCACGTTGCCATGAAAGGAGAGCCTGGGGTGCATGCATTAAAGGGGAGAACAGGTTTCTGTGCATGGCAAGTTTGAGCTCTATTTGCACTGATATTGATCAAATAGATGGCCCTGGGTGAACAGAGAGCACATACGTGCATCGGGTCTATGTGCACACATGCACATCACAGATACATTATCCATGAAAATACCCACATCCATCATGCTATTAATCAACTCTTCAACATGATCACATCATGAAGATCATTATAGAGACTATAATTCAAATGAGGTGGTCCCTTCTGATATAGAGAATATGTTGCCTGGGCTGAGTGGTAAATGACTGTTCCATGAAGCCTGCACTTCCTCTCCCTTCCTTCCTCCTGGCAACTGCTTTGAGCTTCCGACTTTTGCCCATCAGCTGTGACTAACAGAATGCCGTGCCAATGCTGGGCGCCACAATTCTTCGTGTCTCACCCTCTGCTCAGCTCTTTAATTGCAGCATCCATAGAAGGAGAAGCAAACAACAGAAAACCAACTGTAGTACCTGGGAAACTTGCATCTTCCTGACTACATTAGCTGACAAAAGGCAGCCCTTTTTATTAACGTTGGTCCACTCACTCACTCACTCACTCACTCCCCGACCACGTGCAGGGCCTCAAACATGTGGCAGCACCCAGACAGGAATGTGCAGCTCTTCAGACATATAACTTCTGCCTGAAGAAGCTGAACTGATAATCAGATCACTCCACTGCCACATCCTTAACAGGCCTATTAGGGACATAAATTAAGAGTTTTACTGGAGAAAATCTGTGTCCCCGGATTCCTGACTGCCAGGACTCAGATGAGCTGTGCTGAATATAAAGTATTCCACCAAATAAATCCTACCTCTCATTGCAGCCTATTATAATCCAAGTCACGCTTATTTGGAAATGCCCTGGATTCATCAGAGTCGTCTCTTTCCTTCCTTTTTAGTTCTTAAAGTGAATATCCTCAAAAGAGGATATTCGTTACACAAATTATATCTAAAGGATATTGGCCAAAGATTTATTGTTTGATCTGTGTAATTACAGTGATTTCCGTCACAATTAACCAAGAGACAGAGGAAGTGACAATCCTGTCAGAGCACAATAAAAGCATCAATTTGGGTTACAAGAGAGTCCATTACTGCAGTTGATCACAGTTTCTATTAAGTCTTAGAGCCACAAAGGTTGTAACTTTGCCATCTGCTCCTCCATCAAATGGTTTATATGATAGTTTCTGGCCTGAAGAGAAACTAGCATTCGGCTGCAGGCTACTTGTTTCTGTCTTTTTAAATTAAGACTTTTTGAGAAAGACAAGGGTCCAATCCAAACTCCAAGAAAATGATAAATGGTTTTATGCAGTATGATACCTACACTCTGAAATTCACAATAGCAAAAATTCTGTTTAATCACAATCTATTTAGAATATAGTTTAGGAGACAGGATTAGAGGAAGGCAAAGGTGGGGTCTTCTCTCCTCCTCCTCCCTGGCTTTCCTTGGATCCACCTATTCTAAGTCTAGGGCAGGATCCTCCCTAGCCCAAGACAGGCTCTCAGAGTATACTGGATAGAAGAGCATCATGGCCCACATCTAGGGGATATACCAACTGTTGCCCCTAAATAGGCAATGACTTGGTTTCCTTGAGTGGCTTATACTGTTAGTAATAAGTAGGATCCACTGTTTACTTAAGTAAAGAGTCTTTGTAGCTCTAAGACTTAGGAGAAGATCCATCAATTGCAGCTGTTATTGATCCATTTTTAAAAGGCAGGCATAGAGCACACTGAGAAGGATGTTTCTATAGTTCTAGAAACTGATACACAGGGCCTCTTTTTCTTGAGAATTAAGTGTGAGTCTGTTCATTTAATATCTGGGGCAAAGTCATCTGCAACCTACTGTTGCTAGAGCAGAAAGAGGCAGCCAGCAAGAAATCCCTACCGATGTACTTTGTGAGCCTACTGTGTTCTCTCTCTTGATGAAATTGGTGTGTGTGTGTGTGTGTGTGTGTGTACACAACCATTTCAAAACACTTTCATTTCACAAGTAAAGTGTATGTGGGCACTGAGGGAAGGAGCCCTGGTGGTAAGTAGGTTCCACACTGGGCTGCTAACTGAAAGGTCAGCGGTTCAAGTCCACCAGTCACTTTGAGGGTAAAAGATGAGGCTTTCAACTCCTGTAAAGACGCATACTTGAAAACCCACAGAGGCAGGTCTATTCTGTCCAAATGCTGCCTATGAGTAGGAATCAGCTCCACGGCTGGGGGTCGGCTGGTGTAGTTGGGCCACAAGAAGAGCTAGGTGAACTCTCCTGGGTGAAGTCAAGGAATGCTTCATGGAAGAGGAAACGCTCCTGCTGGCAGGTGAAGTAGGACCTCCCTAACAGTTCCCGTCCAGGATGCCTGGCCCTGACCTTCAAGGCCCATCCCAAATTTTTCTCCTCCCACACAACGTAGGATCCTAAGTCTCATTCCCTCGGGCTCGTCTTTCTTCTTTCTGAGAACTTGACTGGTACCAGCTCCACTTGGCGGTGGAGGCCCAGAGGCGCGGTACCGTTGGAATTAAAGTGCTGGTTCAGCAGCTAAAGAATTGGGCTGCCCGTTGACCCGACGGCCAAATTCAGAGGGTCAAGGAGGCAAGAGGAAAGGAAACGGCGAGACACAGGGAGGACGTGGGTCACGTGATGTTCCATTGAGGGAATTGCAACCCATGCGGAGACCCACCTATACATGAATCGCTGAGTGCGGGCCAGAGGACTTGCGTTGTAACCTGTACTCCATTCACAACAAGGTTGGCTTGGAGGTTTGTTTTGTTGGTCTCCTTTAAAATGACGCTTTGCGTCGGAGGGCTTCACACCAGTTCATTCCGGTTCATCCTCCGGCTGAGATTTCTGTCTTGCCTTTCCGCCGTCGATGCGCTGAATCGCCGCGATCTGTCAGAATTTCCTGGAGGAGCTTGTGAACATGGAGATACTGCTGCGGTCTGTCGACAGTGAAAAGGCGAATTCTCCTCAGCGGGTCAATGGAACGACCCGGCTTGTCTCCAGATAGACACCTTATACCAAAAATGTAGGAATGCTGGGCATGTCGGGGAACTAGGAAGCAAGTCAGCTTCTTCCCGGTTTTAGATGGGAAGTAGCCTGCTTCCGGGAGCTCTAGCCCGTCAGCAGAACACCTGATCTGAGGATTCCATCTCCCATCCAGCAGTTCTGAATCAGAAAGCCTTCTCCGTTGGCTGTGGAATAAACACGGTAGACGCGGGCCTTTCTGGTGCATAAAGCATGGCCGTTCCGTGCTGCCAAGGCGATGCCAACACAGAGCAAACCTGTAAGAGAAAGTAGAACTGCCCCATAGGGTTTCCAAGAATACAAATCTTTCAGGAAGATCTTTCTCCTGCAGAGGTGCCAGTGGCTTTGAACGATGGACCATTGCATTAACAGGCCAACGCTCCACCACTGCATTGCCAGGGCTTCCTGATAAAGCACTAACTGGCTTCTCCTATGTCCCAACACTGGATATCGAGAGCAAAAGCCTCCATTTCATCATTCACATGCTAAGCCTTGAAAAGTACGGGGATTTCTTTTTTAACCAGCAAGTGTACTGGAATAATACATTGCCCTTGTGGCCTAAAAGGAGAGAAGGTAGCACCTGCGGCAGGACTCTCCCAGGGAGAGGATCGGGGTAAAGTACAGGATACACACGGGGTTCTGTGGAGGTTCTTGATACACTATCCTGATCACTACCTTCGCTCTGAAACATTCCCACGGGCTTCAGAGGGGGCCTCAGCCATTGAGCTTAGAATTCTAAAATAGGGGCTGTGGTGGAAGCAACAAAGAACCCTTTACTATATAACTGCCTCTCCTGCTGGGATCTAACACCTCCACCAGAATGAAATAAGAAAAGTTAAATTGCCTAGGCCCGTGAGTGAGTGCTTCAGGGTTTTTCACACTGGTTGTCCCTCCCCCTCCCCCACTGCATTTTTACCAAGAGTGACAGTCCCTTTCACATCCTCTCTGGTTGCCATGGTTTCTAGCATTCACTACCTCTGGAAATAAACATTAGATTTCTATCTTTGTTAGTGTGTCTCCTTGCACAATACAGGGAGGGGAGGTAAAGCCTGAAAACCAGCACCAGTTGTCCCGAGTTCCCTCCTGGGGACCAGTTAGCCCCGGAATGGTTTCAACAGTATCTAGAATGCTACATGTTATGTTTAGGAAACCTGCCCTTGTGAAAAAGTATTCTTTCCTTCACATTCTCCAGCTTCTAGAGTTGCTGGAACTAGTTGATTGTATTGGCGTGTGATACATTTTCAGTTTGAATTTGAGTATAGCTCCGGTTTTTGTTTTGTTTTTCATAGATAATGTAAACAAATAAATAAAAGCCCATATTGTCCCCCCCCCAAAAAAAAAAATCTCTCTTCAAAATTGATAGATTTCTGGCTGAGCCCCAGTGGCATAGTGGTTGTGTGCAGGACTGCGGCCCACGGGGATGGAGGTTCAATTCCAGCAGCGGCTCCACAAAAGCAAAGGCTGGGCTTCCTACTTCCACGACCAGAGGGTAGTGATGCCCCCTCCAAAAAAAATTGATAGATTTCAGACTTTTGTTTTTAATAACAATTACTTGGAAGAATATCATAAAATTATTCAGGTGCCATTTGTTGGAGTTTTGTCAACCCTTTTACCTATTTGAGGGACTCTATTTAAGATCTGGTGGGTTTCAGGCTCTCCTAGGATTTGAGTCACTAGCAAGAAGGGTTGGGACACAATTTCTAATTTCCAAATGGGAAAAAGTCTATTTTCTATTTTTCCATAATAGAAACTTCTGGTATCACCACCATGTTCCCTTTATGTGTCCTGGAGAACTATTGCCCCAAATCGCGATCCTGGGACTTTACATATTCATGTACTGCCCCCAGCACTGTTTCTAGCACAGGCGGACCCCTGCCATGGAATCTGTTAGTAACCTAAAAGCAGGGAGTGTGATTTACTCATCTTTGTATCTTGGCATCTAGCATAGAGCCTGAAGTTTAAGAAGTTCTCAATTATGTTATTTTTTTTTAAAAAAAGAACTTAAATATTTGTTGAATGAATGATAATTGCATGCCATCCTCACGCTGCCTGTATCTAATCATCATCAAGACAGATTTTTAAAGGTCTGAATAGGAAAGAAACAAAGCTTTCCTCTTTCAAAGCTCTGCTTAAGTTAGTACAGAAAGAAAAAGTGAAGGGAAGCGTATGAAAACTGATTCCACCAGAATCTGCTACTAAAACTGATGTTGAACATAAGAATACCAACTTGAAGAGGGAAAATTAAGAAGGAGGGAAAAAGATTCCCAGAGATGAAACAGATATCAGATTCTCACAACTATTAAGAAGCTGATGCATAGTTTTTTTTTTATTTTTGACCAATTGTTTATGAACCAATGGGTCCAGCTAGCAGGGAATGGGGGAAAGAAGTAAGAAATTCACTTTTCCTAAATAACATGCAAAGACCGTCCTGGTGGGGGGTAGGGGGGAGAATATTGAGTGCCTGTTGAGCTGCTGACTGCAAGGTTGGTGGTTTGAACATACAAGTCCCTCTCAGTGGGTTCAACTGAGGTGCTCTGCTCCATAAAGAGCTACAGCCTCAAAAACCGAAGAGGGCAGTTCCACTCTGTCTCTGGAGTCACTATGAGTTAAAATGACTTGGTGACAATGACTTAAAGAGGTACACAGACCTCCAATCAGAAAAGCATAAAGTAGATAAAGTAGCATACTGAGGAGATGAGCAGCATGCTCATCCTGCCTAAAGCCCCTTCATTCTGATGGAAAGAGGAAAAACAGATGTGAAGAAAGTGGTGAAGAACCACAACCTTCAGGAAGGTCTGAGCAACAATGCCAGTGCCCAGACCCCACCCTTTAAGGGTCAAATCCCATGCATTAAAATTAACCACTTTCAACCATAGGCCAAGCCACTATTTAAGAGATATGGAGATAACAACCAAAAAATGTTCTTGACCTTCTGCAGAAAATATTTAGAGAGGCATGCACAAGTGATCTTAAAGAGCAGACAATATCATTCATATCACATGGAAGTAAAATGTTGCTGAAGATCATCCAAAAATGGATGCAGCAAGAAATTAACAGGGAATTACCAAAGGTCTAGGCTGGGTTCAGAAGAAGACATGGAAAGAGGGATGTCTTTGCTGATGTCAGATGGCTCCTGAGTGAAAGCAGAGAATACCAGAAAGATGTTTGTACTTTATTGACGATGCTAGGGTATGCAAATGTGTGGGCCATAACAAATGCTGGACAATGCTGAGAAGAAAGAAAATTCCAGAACACTACATGGTGCTCATGTGGATCCTGCACATGGAGCATGGGGGCAATTGTGAGAACAAGGGAATACTGCACAGTTTACAATCAGGAAAGGTGGTGCCCAGGTTGTATTCTCTCACCATACTGATTCAATCTATATGCTGAGCAAACAATCAGAGAAGCTGGCTTATATGAAGAAAAAATGTGGCATCAGGATTAGAGGAGGGCTTATAAACAACCTGAGATACAGATGACACAACCTGGTTTGCTGAAGGTAGAGAGGCGTGGCAGTTATATAATCTCCTGTCAATTTGCGAAGGTGTGGAGTATAGCATGTCAATCAGGTCGCAGCTTGATGACCTCATTTGGAGGCACAAAAGGGATAGATAACTCACTGGAGGCCAGATACACTCACTCCCTGTAACACATTCCTGTTGACCAGCCACATGGAGCTCCACTGATGGATCCAGAGCCCTGGAGCTAGAGGAGCCACACAGAAACCCATGCCAGTACTGAGATGTTTCCACCACCACTGGATCCACAAGACTCTCCACACATTGGTCTATGATCTTCCTGCATCCGGCATCATTGTATGGCTCTGTGAGTCTGAAGAGGAATTTATGAACTAGTATTGGCATATGGGATAATATTGGACTTATGAACATGATCTGGACTGGGCTAGGAACTTTGCTTACTGTACAATTGCTCTTTGATATACAGGTCTCTCTTATGAGTATCTATGAATCTGTTTCTCTAATCAACCCAGACTAACACAGGAGAACTTTAAAGAGTGGTTGATAAAGATCAAGGATTGCAGTTTTCAGTATGGATTGCAATTTACATCAGTAAAAGAAGACGTTTGGGGTCTCCTGAAATTAGTGTCAGTGTAGAGCCAATATCTAGCAATCCCCTCCAAATGTTATTATTTCCTTTATCCCAATCCACAATCACTGTTGTGAAAGGCCACAGAAAAGGCTAAAAGAAACACCAACAATCTAAACCTTTAGTAGCAGGGTCCTTCTTCAAAGAAACCTGGCCTTTCCCTCATTCAAGGGGTTGTGGGTGTACACTGGCTCAGGTCTGAGAACTGATTGAGTAATCACGACTCTCTATTTTGCTATTCACCTGATACAGAATTCTGCTGCCTGTATAGATCACATAAATATTTAGTAGGTTTCCCATGTATTTCACTCTAGAACACTGTGGCTAAGTAGCTGATGTTGTAAGTCCACATGAGACAGGTTGTTTTGTTTACTATTGAAAACTTGCTGCCCATTACAATAATTAAGTCCACCCCATCTCTGTTAATTCAGTGCTGACACTTACCACCATGGGACCCAATCAGTCCCATGGCAGGCAAATGTTGCAGTTCACTTCAGTCAGTTCCCGTTGTTAATCCTGGTGCTCATGGTATGTCCATTTTTAGGTCTATGGGATTATTCAGGTAGACCCAGCCCAATACATCAATTACCCTAAGTTTTTGGATGCCTTCTTCTATAACCGCGGTTCTCAATCTTCCTAATGCTGTGACCCTGTAATACATTTCCTCATGTTGTGGTGACCCCCTCCCCCACGAACCATACAATTATTTGTTGTTACTTCATAATTGTAATTTTGCTAATATTATGAATGGGGCGATCCCTGTGAAAGGGTCATTCAACCCCCACAGAAGTCATGACCTACAGGTTGAGAACCACTGTTCTACAGTGTAATAAGATAGGGTCAGGTACCTCTACATGGGTCTAATCTAGTCCATGCTTCAATGAACCAACCAAGTAAGCTAGTAGAACCTCTTAACCTCTCTTGTTGAGACATCGAAAGAAGAATCTGTTTTAGGGGGCCCATATCAACTCAGACTGGTCTAATGCTACATTCCTTGCATTGAGATCCCACACTCTTTGTAACCTTTCCCAAGGATATTCCCCAGGCTTCTGCTTATATGTATTAGAAAGCTCAAGTATATCTTTATGAGTATAGCACACTTCTTCCTGAGACATTATCTGAACCTAACCTTTAGGAACTTCATGAGACTTAGATAATTCTAGGCACAGGTCTAGATGAATTAAAGGGTGGTGAGGTGTTTCCTAGGGACTCTCATCAATATCTTGTAAGGCATCTTCCCTAGGCCATGCTCCCTATGCAGGTCCACCTGGCATTTCAGCTTGGTTAATCTGCTCAAGTGTAAATTGTTTTACTAATAGTGGATTAATCCCCTCAGGTGAGGGGGATGGAGCTATTCACTGGGGTGGCTCAATTGAATCTAGAGGCTCAATAGCCTCCTCTTCTGTATCATCAGTACATATGTTCTTATCCCATGTTTCAGAGGCCCAATTCTTCCTGATTAATGCCCTTACTTTAATATCAGACACTGTTCTGGACCGGAAATTCAGCTGACTCTGTAATTCATTCAGCTACTCATATGGTGAGACTCAGGATTTGGTTTTCAGCAATGTCAGCTCTATGACTAGAGGAGAGTGCTCCTTTGTAGCACATGAAGAAGCTGTTACATCTGTTATTCGGCACTTGAGATATGCTTCTGGGTTTCTGAGATTATCCCTTTCCTTGATCATATTTTCTAGTGTAAGGAGGACCGGCCAACCACCTTCCCTGTATTTGTCATCCTGACAAAATTGCTAGAAAATATCAAACACGAGGTTATCCAGAGCCTCTCCTCCTCACCAACCTCATCTGTTGGTGGTGACATTGTGGATAGTAGCTTTGTGACTTCACACCATGGATTAACACCACCTCTCTAGTATTAGCGACAGCCTTGCTCATGCCTTTAGGGTTAGAGGCAGCATTCTCAGTAGGCCTAATCACGCTGGAGAATCAATTTGAAAAGTCCATTTTTATTATCTTGCTTCTCTAGAACCAACCCCAGTACCACTTGTGTTGGGCAGTGTTCTCTAGAGAAAATGGAACCAGGACACCTATGATGAGAGTTAGATGATAAATAGATATTATACAGCAAGAAGGAATATACCAGATAATTAGCCCACACAGCAGTACAGAATGCATTTCCATGGAATAGTTAATATACTCGTTCTTCAACTCACATGGGTTGCCAGGTCCAAGGTCAAGGAAGCAGACAGCAGAGTCCTCCCTGGGTCAAGGCAAGCAAAGTGTGCCCACAGGCAGCAGGCAGCAGGGTGGGTCACCAACAGTCAGTAGCTCGGGACCTTAGTGAAGCTAAAGCCCAGATGGGATATCAAATGCAACAATGCAAGGTGATGGAATCCACCAGCTTCAAACTCAAACCATGTAGACACCAGCAGCATGCTGAAACACGCCTTGAAGGAGCTTAAGGCTCTAGCAACATGATCCACAAGTGGGTCTGACTCACGGGTAGCGTAGCTCACAGTTTGACAGAGAACTAGCTTAAACATCAGCATGCAAGCTCCAACATGCTATGATCACCAGAGAGCAAGAAAGAAGGGGGTGGGCCCTGCAATCAAACAGCAACCTGATTATTCCCACAGGTTCCTATTGGCCAGGTTGGCACAATAAACCTACCTATCACCAAGGCCAAAATTCTCACAGCTGAACGAATGAGTAACATGATAGAGAAAAGGTTAAAGTTGTCGAGAGTTTTGTCTTGCTCGAATCAACAATTAAGGCTCATGGAAGAAGCCATCAAAAGATCAAAAAGGCATGTTGTATGACCTAAATCAAAAAGACATGTTGTAAAAAGGCACAAGACCTCTTTAGAAAATTGAAAGGTCCACGACCACCATAGGACAGTGATGGCCGCCCCCCAAAAAAAAAGAACAGAAAATTGAAAGACAAGGATGGTACTTTGAGAATTAAGGTGCTCCTGATCCAATTCATCGTATTTTCCATTTCCTCATATGCATGTAAAAGTTGAACATTGACTAAGGAAGACCAAAAAAGAATCAATGTATTTGAATTATGGGGCCCACTAAATAAGAATATTGAGAGCAGCATAGACTGCCAAAAGAACAAACAAATCTGTCTTGGGAGATGTATAGCCAGAATGCTCCTTCTCAGAGGCAAAGATGTTTGGGGCTTTCTCATGAATTTTGGGCATTTAGTTAGAAGCAACTAGTAACTGGAGAAGAACATCATATTTATAAAATAGCAGGGTAGTTAAAAAAAAAAAAGGAAGACTTCTGACAAGATGGGTTGACAGGGTGTCTGCGTTGAGAGGCTCAAACACTTTTTTAATTTAATGATGAGGATGACCCAGGAGTGGGCAGCGTTCTGTGTTCTGTTGTACATAGGATTACTGTGTATCAGAACCAATTCAATGTTACCTAACAACAATGAACAAGAGGAGATGGCCACAACCTGAATTTCCTCCATTCCTTCTCTTCCCAGCTGCTTTCCGAGGGCCTCCAGAGCGAGCAGGCAGTAGCCAGAAGAATGAAAAAGAAAGGATTTGCCATTGTCATGCACTGTCAGTTTCTGACAAAGGATCAGAGTTGTGCCCAAGGCTTGAACAGCCTAGCAAGCCAGTACTCAGGGTTCCATGCCTCCAGCCTTGGACGCTTAGGAAGCTTCCCTATACAGGCTGCCTCTCCCTATACAGGCTACCCATGTTAGGTCCAACGCCCATCAACATCACTGGGTGCCATGCACACCGACAGCCTCTGACCCTGGCCTTCTGCAGCAACAGCAGCATTATCAGCAGGATGCAGAAAACACTCAGTGCTGCACTTTTCAAAGGAAATGCTCCCCTTTGATCTGTACCAGGGCAGATGGCTTCTCCCCACCCCCCAAGCCTGTCACTGTATGTGATGCCTCTATTACACACACAGCCTCTGGCAACATGGACAAGGCTGAATCCCTGCCCAAAATCAAAACGTGCCAATTCAGATCAAAATATAAAGCAGTGCTAAAGTTGAGGTAGAGAGCTGGAATTTAACTCTTAACTCCTTCCTTGTTTTTGTCACCCATTCCTAGCTGAGTGTGGCAACCTGACTTCATATTGCAGCACCCCTCTTCTTCCTCTCAAACACTACCCTCAGCCCAGCTCCTCAAACCCATTCCCACCACCAAACACCATGCAGGTCTCACGGTCTCCTACAATGCGGCTCATTGGATTCTAGCAGCAAGGCCATGGAAATACCCTAGGGAACCCCCATTTCCAAACAGGGTCCCAGGAAGGTAGCACTGGCTAACAAATGCTTGCTTTCTGGTACTCCCAGCATCCCCAGGTGGTTCATCTGCAAACCCAGTGGGAGACTGACACTTTCTCCAGTCTAGAGTGAGCAGCTGCTCCACTGAGCCACCCTCGGAAGGTGGCCTCTGCTAAAAGCTGATGTTTATGGTAATGCCACAGATTAATAAAGTATGTGAAGAGTGGCAGTCTTCCACATGCTGGGCCTTCCTACTGCAGGTCATAGGCTCCTCTGCGACTCTAAGCCTTCTCTCCCTCCTGGCTCCTTGGTCCAGCACCATTCTGTGCAAGCACCACCTTTCTGCAAGCATATGCTGTGTTAGACAGGGTTCTTTAGAGAAATAAAACCAGGACACTAATGATTTTATTTATATTTTTACATATAGAAAGATATCTAACACAAGAACTAAACAGTTAACTAATCAAAGCACTATGAATGAGTTGGTGCAACTCACTTACGTGAGACTGCTAATACATTGGTAGTCCTTTAAGTCTTGAGGGCGACTGGGTAGTCCAGTGTAAAGCAATTCAAGCTATCTGGTCACAGGCAGCAAACAGCAAGGCAGGTCACCAATAGTCAGTCAGGTGACTGGGTCCAATAGTCCCCAACTCAAGAGATGTATATTCCAGGAGTGTGGCGAAACGGGGCTTGAAGGAACCTCAACTCACAGCGACACAGTCCATGGACTAGGTGTCCCATGAATAGTGTAGCTTGCAAATCGAGGCACAGGACAAGCAAGGCAGCCAGATGCACACTGGTCCAAAGATCCAAGAGCAAGAGAGAGAAAGGCAAGGCTCATCGAGTCATTTCTATCTCCACCCTTCAATTGATCTCACATGTGTTCATTGGCCATGTTGGCACAACAAACCTACCTATCACATACGCCTTCTCACCTATACCTCCAGGAAGGCTCCTTTCAGAAAGAACAGAGTATCTCTTCCCAGCTCTCCAGTGGGCTGAACACCAAGGCCCTTCTCTCTGAGCTGGCAAGTATCTGTGGGCTCGCCATCAAGCTCCCAGCTGGAGTGAATCCACATTTGGGGAAGGGTGAGAACAAGAGCTGAAGTTGGATCTTACTGAATATCTATATGGGGAGGCGTGAGCAAGAGAGTAGAGATTGGACCTAGTTGAGATTGGTTCTTTTCGTATCTTAAAAAATCAAGTGCTACTTATTACAAAAGCAATTCGTATTTATAGAAGATATACAGACACGATTAAGGAAGAAAATAAATTAACTACCATCTTTCTCCAGAAATCATCGTTCATAACATTTTTGGGCCGTTCATCCTTTCTGTTCACATATGTGTGTGTTTGTTCCCATGCATGCACACACTCTTGCATGCATTTGTCTTATTGTTGTGAGTGCTATTGTGTTACTGATATTGTTACTTAATAAAAAACTGATGTATTAATGTTCTATATTATTTATAAAATTGTATAAGTATTTTTAAGTACCCCTGGTGGTGTGGTGGATTATGTGTTGAACTGCTAGCAACAAGGTCAGCAGTTCAAACCCACAGTGATCTGCAAGAAAAAGATGAGGCTTCCTGTGTCCATAAAGATTTCCAGCATCAGAAACCCAAAGGGCAGTTCTACTCTGTCCTACAGAGACGCTCAGAGGAAGAAAGAGTGCAGTGACACTGAGAGGATCATCACAGGTATGAATACTAAAAATAACTAGCTGGCATCTTGCTGTGTTTTCTATTTTAATCCTCACAAGGATTCCCTTAGCCTTACTAGTTTATACAGGAGGAAGCAGAGACATATAGATAAGCTGGATGGTGACTCAATTTTGTTTCTACCTTCCTTCTGCACTACCCAGCCTCACAGCAAGTAGGCAGTCACTGTCTTCACTCTCTACAAATGAGGCCAGACTAGGCCCTGGGAACAGGACACCAGGCATCTGTCCCGGGATCATCTCTGCCAGCACAAAGCAGATGTGCCTGTACCACAGATTCCAGGTGTCCACCCTGCTTATACCAGTGGCGGGCCTGGTGGTGGTGGGGGCTGCTGACAGGTCAATGCTGACTCGTTGAAGCCCTCTGCAGACAGAGTAGAACTGTTCTATGGGGTGTTCAAGGCTGTAGCCCTTTGGAAGAAGACCTCTCGGCCTGACTTCTGAGGCACCTCAGGGTATCACAACTTTTTAGCTAGTAACCCTGGTGGCATAGTGGTTACACTTGGGACACTAAGGTCAGACGTTCAAGACAGTCTGCCACTCCTCAGGAAAAAGACAGGGCTTTCTATTTCCAGCAAGGGTTAGTCTCAGAAACCCCCAGTTTTGCCCAGTCCTAGAGGGTCAGTGTGAGTCAGAATCAACTCACTGGCAATCTGGTTTAGAGTTAGGGATTGACTGTTCAGTTGTTAATGCTACTCATTGTGTCCAGTGTTGGACCTGGACTCCATTTTATACTAATCTGGGGAACACACATCAACGATCTATGCAATACTCTCTGTACATTATTTATAAATAACAGTTCATGGCCACTACCTCAGTCTTGCCAAGACTAGAGATCTCATCTGTCATAGTTTCTCTTTATATGGAGGACTTAAACCTTGTTCTTCAGATTAACTTTATTTGTATGTGATGATATCATTCAATAATTTCCAGGATCCATTGGAATGGGCATCAAGATGGATCACCTTGGTCCGTTGGTATGGTAGCTGTCTTCTACATTTCTTGGCGTAGATCAGCAAGCACCTCCAGCACCGAACCAGCTTGTTGAAAGATTTCAATTGGTGTTCTGTGAATATCTGGAACTTTGTTTTTTGCCAATAACTTCAGTGCAACTTAGACTTCTTTCTTTAGGACTGTTCCTGATGATATGCTATTCCCTGTCATGAAGGACTGTCAACCAATTCATTCTGGTACAGTGACTCTGTGTATTCCTTCCTTCCTTCTTGTGTGCTTCCTAAGTCATTCAATATTTTGCCCATAGAATTCTTCAATATTTCAATTCAAGACTTAGATTTTTTTGCTTTATTTCTTTCAGGATGAGAGATGCTGAGCATGCCATTCCTTTTGGATTTTCTCGGTTCAGTTCTCTCACATATTTCATTGTAATGTTTTACTTTGTCTTTCTGAGCTGCCTTTCGAGGTTTCCTGTTCAGCTCTTTTAATCCACAATTTCTTTCATTCACTTTAGCTGCTCTAAGTTAAAATACAAGTTTCAGAGTCTCTTCTGACATTTCTTTTGATCATTTCTTTCTGTCTTGAACTTTTAATCATCTGTCCCTTTCTTTGTGTATGATGTCCTTGATGCCATTCCACAATTTTTCTGGTCTTTTATCATATTGGTGAATGAGCTAAATCTTGAGTTAGTCTCTAAATTCAGGTGGGGTGAACTAAAAATTGTACTTTGACTCAGGTCAGAAGAATGATTAAATGATTAAATTTGTCTTGGAAGAAGCAGAATGTGTCTTAAAAGCAAGGATGGCAAAACTTCATTATATATATACTTCAGATAGATTCTCAGAAGGGACCAGACCCTGGAAAAGACCGTCAAAAAAGAGGAAGACCCTCAACAACAAGATAGACTGACTAATGCCTACAAAATGGGTTCAAATATAGAAACTATTGTGAAGCTAATGCAGGACCAGGGAGTGTTTCATTCTATTGTACCTAAGGTCAGAATCAAGACATGACACCTAACACTGATATCTTTTTTTCTGTTTTGTTTTTTAATATTTTTATTTGGGGCTCTTACATCTCTTACCACAATCCATATGTTCCTCCAATGTGTCAGGCACATTTGGACATATACTGCCACCATCATTTCCAACGCATTCTCTTCCCACTTGAACCCCTGATACCGGCTCCCCAGTTCTTCCCACTTCCTCCCTGCTCCCTGCCCACTCTCACAAACGCTTGATTAGTTATAGATTATTATTTCTATATCTTAAATCATCTTCTATTGCCCCTCACCCATTTTTCCATTATACATCCTCCTGGAAGGGGATTCTAGGTTGATCCTTATGATCCATTCTCCCTTTCTTTCCCCACCCTCCTAGTCCTCCTGGTATCTCTACTCTCCTTCTTGGCCCTGAGGGGTTTAGATATCCTGTTGTTGCCTTGTGTTGTAGGCTCTTGTCTGTAGCAGTGTGCATGCTCTGGTCTAATACGATTTGTAAGGTAGAATTGAGGTCATGATAGTGGGTGGGAAGGAAGCACCAAAGAGCTAGAGGAAATTTGTGTGTTTCATCGGTGCTATACTGCACAATGACTAGCCCATCTCTTCCCTATGACCCCTCTGTGAGGGAATGTCCAATTATCTACAGATGGGCATTGGGTCTCCACTCAATGCTCCTCCTACCCACCCACCTCAATTCACCTTGGTTTTATTCTGGGCCTTAGATGCCTGATACCTGATCCCATAGACACTTCATGAGCTCATAGGCTGGTGTGCTTCTTCCATGTGGGCTGTGTTGCTTCTGAGCTAAACAGACACTGGTTTATTTACAAACCTTTAAGACCCCAGATGCTATATCTTTTGCTAGCCAGGCACCATCAGCTTTCTTCACCACATTTGCTTGTGCTCACATTTTGACTTCCGTGATCTTGTCAGGAAAGTGAGCATCACAGAATGCCAGGTTGTTAGAACAAAGTGTTCTTGTATTAAAGGAGTACTTGTCTTCTCTGTTGTTGTTGTTTTGTAATCTATTGCTTTGAATTCATTGTATTACATTTCCCTTCTCTCTAACTCTATGAGAGGTCTTCAGAAATTGTGGGGAGATGGAATTAAAAGATAAGGGACTTTTTCTGTGAGCCTTTTGAAGATCACTTTTATTTTCATTTCTGCTCATATTCATATGGCATTACATGTTCTTTCTTCTTTCAGTCCCTCTTTTCACTGAGCCTTTTTCACATCTAACCCCAGCCACCTCCACCAGCTAAAGGCTTTGCAGCTTCTTTTTCTATGGACATGACTCTGATATAATAGGTTTCCTCCCTGGTTTTACATGCTCATTCAAAGCTGCCCCTGGCACATTGAGAAGCAAATGACACAAATATTGGCAACCCCCACTCCATGTAACAAAGGGAGGGTGGGAAATTATTCCATCCATAAAAGCCTGCTAGCTTATCTTGCACAGAAGTGTACATCCCCTTGGTCAAGTGAAAGCTGATTTTAAGTCTGTCTGCATTCTTGCTTGTATCCCTACAACCAAAGCCAATGTGCCATTGCCGGACTGAAAGGTCTTTCCCATAGCCTCTCAGTCAGTATTTCTCCCCACCATGGATTATATCCCACAAATGCAAATACAAGTAACGTGTGCAGAAAAATTATAATCCACCCCATGGGTACCATCTGGAGTCAACTCTGCTTAGCTTTCTGACCAAGGCATGGGTGTTCCTAACACATGTCATGGCAGCCCAACTTACTACCTGGATACCAGGCTGCCTCGTCTCACTTGTCACCAATAACTCAGGTTTAAGAATCAGAACATTGCACGTAGTTTAGAGAATGAGGCGGCAGGGGGCAGTCAGAAATGTAATTCACTTTGCTTTCCAGGCTAACACTCTGGCAAGGCTTTAGGGAACACTTGTTTTTCAGTTTGATTATATTCCCTCCCTACTCTAGTGTCTCCAACTGCTCCTGCCTTTCCTTTGTCCCCTGTGTACTCCCTCCCAACATACACACTCATGAATACATACATATATATATGCACAAGCACATACACATATATGCAGACACTTGCATGCCCATACATATTCCTAGGGTTTCCCACGTGTAGTTGCCAACAAGAACAAAGCTTTGTTTAACATGGGTCTCTTTAGACTCTTTAGACACATAAGAAAAAAAAAGTAAGAAAGGCAACTAAAAATAGACGGTGCTTATAATTAGGACAAGTCCCAGACAGTATCTGCTAAGACCTAACCACTGGAAATCTCAAGAGGCTTGGAAAGCCCGCAGGGGACTAGTATCTTGACAAGCTCACTGCTTTAGGCTCCTGAGTTGGCAACGTGACCCAAAAATGATGAATGAGCCAAGGCTGCCTGTTTGAGGCTCCGCAGTGGCTGCATTTCTAGAAGCACAGTCAATCCTGGCCTGTCCTCTTCTGGTAACTCTGAGGAACTAATCTGTATGCCTTAGTGTTGCCACTGGCAAGATAGAAGATTCGATTGAGCCATATGGGGCAAAACCCTATTGCTGCTTTACCTTCACACAACCTAAGTCGGGCTAATGGTGGCAGCACAACTCTGCTTCACACAGAACAGAGCTGGGAAATGATTTGCATGATTTGCTCAAGGGTGACGGAAACATGCAAAACATGTCAGGATACAAATATCTCACTTAAGACTGAGTGCACAGAAGTGAGACAAAAGAAATCTGAAAACTCACTGATTTGAGAAGATATCAAGCAGGTCTGAGTAAAAGGCGTGTTATAAACAGCCACTGCCAGCCCTCAAAATAAGTGAACTGCAAAAATCTTCTGAATGTAAGTTTTCTACAACAGCAGAGGTGGAAATATTCCTAAAATCCTAACACAGGGAAAGTCACTCGAATAAACACTTCTGAAGGGAATCGATGCATTAAGAGGATGCATTTGCAGACTAAAAGCCACATAACACACAGAGGTTGCATCCTGTCAGGATACTTGTTAAAAGAATCCATTTGCAGCTCCAATATTCAGGGTCAGTAATTTCTCAGAAAAAAAGGTTAATGGAAACAAAACAGAATTCAGGGCACCATCTCTCAACCAGTGTGCAGAAGCACAAGACAAAAATATACCATTGTCACATCCTCAGGCTACAGGAAGCAAAATGATTGCAGTAGACTACGAGTTGAGTAGGCTTTGTAATCAATACACTGGACAAGAGGCGGATGGGGAGATGAAATGGGTTTTGTGTGTGTGCGTGGTGGGATAAGTGAACCCAATGACCTCTCACATATTCAGCTGGGGTGGAAATGATCCCATGGTGGAAGACAAGTTTAATTTTCATTTTCAATGTAACTTGTGGGTGTGGATCATCAAAATGGACAGAGCGGGAGCAATTTTCTCAAATCAGCTTCCCGCCCCAAGCACTGCTCAGAAACACTGATAAATATGGCATAGCTCACATACATGAGGGAAGGAAATTGAGGTGGAAACAGTGTGATCTCCACAGATCAGGGCTTGGCTTAGATTTCAGCTCCCGCCACGGCAGTGTTCTAGGGGAGAGTACAGACAGTGAAACTCCCTCCCACACAAGAGAAGGGCCAAGCAAGAAGGTGTCAAGCAGGTTCAGAGGGACTCACAGGGCATGGAAGTCTTCTTCACAGAGGTCTGGAATAGGATGATGGAGTACTCATGGGACTGACTGGAGGAACTTCTTCTAGAAAATCAAAGCGAGGGCATCCTGGTCCAAATGGTTTTGTGAAAATGTTTCTTCACTCAAAAGACCACATGGGCCAATCACACTGCCCTTGATATTAGGCAGGGGAGCAATAGGACCAATCACTCTGAAACCCACTGCCATCAAGTTGATTCCGACCCAAAGCAAATGTATAACAACCACAGCAGACAACCATATTTCCTTTGGCTGAAGGTGGGTTTATCAGAGCCTCACTCCTGGCCAGGCACAATGCTAACCAAGTGTTCGGCATGCAGCATGTCAATTGAGTCTTTGAAATCATCCTCCATCCTTGTCAAATTCTCAATCACATAACTAGTATTTATGGAAATCAGTGGATCCTAGGGTACACAGTGCTTACTCTGTAAGCCTTAGGTCCTTATAATGACCAGCACTCTGGGGTTACCAGAGTCCCTGCCGTGCTAATAGCACTGTGGTGTTATCATATTTGATTAAAGGATTTCAGGGTGGGCACAGTGTCCCTAAAAACACTTCCTTGGAAGTAGCTTTCTGATTTGTTAGTTAAACTGGAGGATGCAATTCAGAGTCTATCAGATCTCCATAAATATTAGCTATTTTACTGAGGGTTTGACACATATAGAGCAGGGGCTCGAAAAAAAAATTGTGACAAATGAGCCGATTGTGTCCCTCACAACTTTAAAATTACTTGCGACCCATAGATGCATTTTTGTACACAAATCCAGTCACCATGGTCTGAAAACGATCCTTTAAGATTTTTATAAGTGAAATGCTGATCATTCGAGTTTCATGTTCAATTTCACTCCAGGGCCACATGCACATGCCATGAGAGTTGCATGTGACTCTGTAGCCACAGTTCGCTGTGCCCTGGGAAGGAGGGTTGTCAAAAAGGACATATGCAAGTTAAACGCTTGGTGGCCCCGTCAGGTAAGCATGGGACTGCTAGCCACAAGCTCTATCGTTCAAACCTGCGAGGGGTTTCATAGGGGAAAGATGGCACTTTCGCTTCCAATAAAGGTTTACAGCCCTGGGAACCCCACACAGGGCCACTGTGAGTCAGAATCAATTCCAGGACAGTAGGCTGGTTTGGGGACGGTGTTACCCACCAGCTGACACTGTTAGAAGCTGCCATGTGGAGACTGTCATGGTAGCTGAGCCCTGGCGGCGCAGTGGCTGTGTGCGGGACTGCGGCCCAGAGGGTTGACGGTTCAAATCCAGCAGCAGTTCTCCATGAGTTGGGCTTCCTACTCCCACCAGTGATGCAGGAAAATACATACATATATATAATCACTGTGCTTAATGTACGTATATTATATATCACATGACATAGTCACCAGGGGAACTAATTCCATTCATCTGATCCTGATTCCCAACATGCATTGACTTTTTAGGAAGCTCAGGGCAGATTAGTTACCCAACTCAAAGTATGCCTTTACCTTGGCTTCATTCCATTCTTTATCATTCCACTTCTTTTACTTAATTGTGTGTGATTTCAGTCCTCACAATGATTGGATATCTCATCCCACTTGCTCAAGGATGACCAGAAAAAAGATAAAATTTTGTTTTATCTTCATTTACCCTGTGACTTTGTGTACATCCTTTAGAGCTTTTTTTGTATATAGCCAGGCACAAAAGCAAAAAAAAGAAAAAAGAAAAGAAACACATACATATATTCATATGTACAGACCTAGAAGTGCTATGGTCAAATATCAAACAAAACAGGCAACAAGGATTTCGTGTACATCTAATTTTAATTAGTGGAACTCTTGTTCCCTGTTAACATTATTTCTTGTTAAAATTTATAAGTAACCCAGTTTCCCTATTTCACGTTTTTATTAAGGAAATCCATTTTCAACTTGCCAGAAACCTGAATTTCCTTATTCCTCTAAAGGAGCCAAGCCTACCTAACTTATGTGGAACAATTTCTCCATCTATTGGCGCAATTGAACATTGCAGCTGATACACTGAAACCAACTTCTTTGTTCACTCGGTGGGTTTGGGAGGTAGGGCTTGCTTGTTTTGTTTATCTATGACTCCATTAAGTCGCCCGAAACATATCCAGTGTCAATAAACACATCTCAGAAGCATCAGGCTCTCTGCCTTCAGGAGTTAGCAGATCTACTTAAATTAAGTTCATGGCTCTGTCCCTGGACTGAGAAGCTTCCAAAAACAGGTCTCCATCTTCAAAAGAAAACTGAGCCAAGGTTTCTGAGATAGAAAGGAATGGATTAGGATCATGCACACCCATCATGCCCAGATGATTCCGACTCGGAGCATCCTTAGTGGACTGAGTACAAGTGCCCAGAGTGTTCCTGAGACTGTGGATTTGAACCACAGACCTTTTACTTAAGCTTAACCTGCTGCAACACCAGGCCCTCGGCTGGAGAGCTGGACAGCTTAAACCAGCAACTCAAAACCAGACTACCAACGAGTCCATTCTAATGCTTAGCAACTAACTCTATGGAATAGAACTGTCCCAGAGGTTTCTGAGACTGTAATTACTTACAAAAGTAGAAAACTTCCTCTCTCTCTCTCTCCCCAGTAGAGGCTGGTGATTTGAAATTGCTGATGTAGCCATCTTAGGACGTGATAATCCTTTAAAATCGTGCATAAGAGCAGAGCGAAATATTAGAATTGCCAGCCTCTCCATACCTTTTTTTGTAAAATAGCTTATTAGTCACCAAACATAAGTATCCCAAAGAACCAATCAATGTTAAATGTAGTAGATGAATACTGAATCCAAAGAGTGAACTTGTGTCACCATTCATCGACCATCAGCAAAATCTGCACCTTGGTTAAGCTATTTTCTTCATCTAGGAAGGCATCCATTTGCTCTCTGATAAAATATTTCTCTGTGGGACTTTTTTAATCATAAAATGGTCTACCGATTCCTGGGACGTTGCAGACGTCACATGATTGTAAACATCTGCAGTGAGTGTTCGCAAGCATATCCCTAGTGTTATTACCGGATGGGTCCAAACCCAACTGCTCCACTTATACAAAGTGTGCAACCTGCAGCAAATTCCTGATAAATTCTTGCATTTCCTTCCACATCTCAAAATGAAAATAATAGCAATTTTCTTCTAGGATTTTTGGAAGGATTAAATAAAATAACATTGCTTAAATACCTACCACCCAGTGGGCCATAAATGGTAGGTTTTCGTAGTAGTCATAGGAGTTGGAGGAGAAGCAGAAGGAAAGGGGGAAAATATTTGGTGGAAGAAGCTTCTTACACCTTTTCCCAGAAGTCTCTTGGCTCTTAATGCTTTGATGGCACACTGAAGCTTTGGTTTGAAAATACAAGGAAGCTCCTTAAGGACCTGAAAACGGGGAGATTCACAACACCCAAAACAATAAGGATTTTAATAAAGATGGAATATCTAAGTGCTTGGGTGCTAACAGAAAAGTTTGCGATTCAAATTCATCCAGAGGACCCTCAGAAGAAAAACCTGGTGATCTACATTTAAAAATCATACACTGAAATAAACTCACCTCTCATGGTTCTGTTTTCAGTTAAACAATAGACAGCATTTACCCAAAAACAAAGTTCAGAGGGATTAGGAAACAAGGAGGGGAGGAGAAGTGGAAACAGGAGACACGGGGAGCAAATGGGATGAGATGTCAGATCATTGTGAGGACTGAAATCAATGACATGAAACAAAATCTGCATGGATAGCTGAATGGAAAATTGATCCACTCTGGACACCTTCACCCAATTTACTGTTTCCTTTTTTAAAAAAAAATCAAACACTGACCACTCTGTAGCACCCAGTTCTGCTCTGACTCACAACATTATCAGGAGGCAAAGTGGACTCCACAGCAGCGACTTTGCTTTGTGGTTGCTTTGTATATTTGTTTGCTGAACACAAGAACATTTCAGACGGGAGCAAGACTACGTGAGACTACGCAGAGCTCTCCATCCCCTTCCATCTCCTATTGGTTTCCTCATGGATGGAGACTCACAGGAAATATATCCAGGAAAAGAAAAATGAGATGTTCTTGGTCTAAACTTCAGTTTTGCAAAGCAGAGGGTAGAAAGACGGCTTGGAGCTGAGAGATAATTGGTCTTCACTGAATAGGAAGATCAATTTATGAAAAAAGTTCCCATTAGTTTCTCTGAAAGGAGGATTTGCTATAACAACAGAATTTTTTTCAGGTTACAAAAATCGAATATAAAAGAGGAAAAAAATCAAGTTTAATGCCATGTGTAGTTTAATTGACATTCACTTGTAAATGGGAACAAAGTGAAAATGAACAAAACCCAGGCAAGATATCATTTATCCCCTGGCTTTTTAAACTTAATTAACACAAAGTTGAAAGAGAGTAAAAGCTATGAGGTGATTCAGACTCTCTAGAAGAAAATTTTTAAATACCTATCAAAAGCAAAAATTAATTTCTTCTTAGAGTCGCTAGTCTATATAAATGCTTGTTCACATCTGGGGAAGGAAGAGGAAAATTATCATTATTCACAGATGATTCTACACATCGAAAGTCCCCTAAATTCCACAGTGCAGTGTTGAAAGCAAAAAATTAATATGGCAGTGTGGCAGAATACAAGATCAAAAAACACACGTCTATCGGTCTACTATACACATCAGACAAGATCAAAGAAGAGGCCATTAAAAAGGCAGTACCCTTTACAATAGCCAAGCATAAATTGAAATATCTAGGGATATAACTGACTAAAAAATGAAAGATCTGGCTGAGGAAAAGTATAGAACACTATTACAAGAAACCAAGAGTAACCTCAACAAATAGAAGAATATCCCGTGCTCGTGGATTGGAAGACTGTAGTAAAGATGTTGGTTCTGTCCAAGGCACTATATAAGTTCAATGCTATTCCAATATAAATAACACCATGCTTCTTCAAAGAATTGGAAAAAACTGATTACAAATTCCATATGGAGAGGGAAGAAGCCCAGAATTACCAGAGAATTTCCAGATGAAAAAGGACAAGGTGGGGGGACTTGCTTCTAACTTGTTTCCAACCCAAATTTCCATCAACTGACAAATGGATTAAAAAGCTGTAGCACATGCACACATTAGAGTAATATGCATCACTGAAAAGCAGTGATGATTGCATGAAGCATATCACCACATGGGAAGAACTGGAGGTAATTTTGCTAAGTGAAGTAAGCCAAGTGTAAAAGGACATGTACAACATGAATCCACTGAGGTAAGCTTAAAAAAATGCAAAAGGGGCATAGGGTAAAAGCTATTGTATACCATCATTCCCGGGGTAAGCTCCAGGTAGTATGCAGAGGCCAGACCAAATCCAGGGCTACATATAGCCAACTAAAAAAAAGAAAGAAAGAAAGGCAAATATGATAGAAATATGTAGTAGGGAAACAGGGAACTAGGCCACTCAATGGGAGGGTGTTGTTTATATTTCCACAGGGAAAGAAGGACCAGACTTCAACCTGGTGCTCTGGGATGTGAATGCAGCATCCGGCATGGAGTGGGGAGCCAGTGGAGGGTTCTGAGGACCCAGTTCCAATCCCAACTACATGGCCAGCCACTCCTCCCCCCAGAAGAATTTACTTTTGAGGACAGTACTAAAGCTGCAGCTCAGGAAGAGGGACATGTCTGATCAGAGCACGTGGGAGCAAATGAAGATGGGGGAAGAGAGAGTGGAGTGCATCCTGGCCCACCAAACCTTAAGGACAATATCCCCACTCAGAACAGTCAATGTACAAAGAGGCTAGTATGGTTGACTCCACTATTGGACACAACATTCCTGGTGGAACCATGACCCTATGGAGGACAACAATGGAAACAGAGTGTGGGATTGCACCCAGTCTGTAAATGCTTCTTCCATGAGCATTGATTGTGGATCCAAGAATGATAGAATCTTTGATAACTTCAATCTTTTCTGCCTTATTCGTTATGGAAATTTGGGTTTTCTTTACACCAAGTTGCATTCCATACTGAAGGTGTCAATCCTTGCTCTTCATCAGCAAATGCTCCAAGTCCTTCCAAGCAAGAATGTGTCATCTTTCAGCAAGAAAGATTGTGTATCTGCATATTGCAGGCTGTTAGTAAGCCTTCCTCCAATCCTGATATCATATTCTTCTTCATATAATCAAGCTTCATTGATCACATGCAGATTGAATAAGTATGGTGACAGGCTGCATGCCTGATGTACACCTTTCCTGATATTAAACCATGCAGTATGCCTTTGTTCAGTACCTACATTGCTTTTTGACCTCAGTACGGATTTCACATGAGCACAACAAAGTGGTCTGGGTTATTCTCAAGGCTATCCATAGATTGTCATGGTTCACACAGTTGAATGTCTGAACATAGTCAATGAAGCACAAGTAAATATCTTTCCAGTATTCTCTGCTTTCAGGAAAGATCCATTTAAAATTAGTAATGATATCCCTGCCTCCATGTGCTCTTCTGAATCCATCTTGAATTTCTGGCAGTTACCTGTCAATGTACTTCTACAACTGCTATCAAAATGTGCCTGCATGTGATATTTATAATATTAATCTACAATCTGGGTATTCTTTGGGGGTCATCTTTCTTTGTAATGGGTACAAACTTGGATCTCTTCTAGTCTGTTGACCAAGTAGCTGTCTCCAAATTTCCTGGCATAAATGAGTGTGTGTTTCCAGTGCTTCATCAGCTTCTTGAAGCACTTCAGTTGGTATTCGATCAACTACTGGAAGGCTTGTTTCTGGCTGAAACTTTCAGTGCAGCCTAACTTCTTTATCCAATAACATTACTCATATGTTATCTCTTGAAATGGTTGATGTAAATACCCCCAATGACATGAGTTGACATAATGGCTGCATTAATGAACTCAAAGAGAGTAATAATTGTATGGATGACACAGAATCAAGCAGTGTTCATTTGGCTTTTACACAGAATCACTATAAGTCATAACTTGGTCAACAGAATCTAACAATAACAAGCATATCACTGTATAATTTATTCACTACAACATAACAACTGCCCCAAAATGTATCACTTTAAGCAACAAATTGTTCACTATTCCCTTGACTCAGAAAACCCCATACGATCGTGCAAATTAGCTTAAAACTTTCATGTCCATTCTAAGAACATCCAGGAAACTACCTACACCATCAAGAATACACATACTTAGAAAACCATCAAGTGTCTGAAGGCTGTCACTTTCCATAAGCCACGTATATATGACGATGATAGAGTTGATCAGTAAGGCTGAACAGTGTTGACTGCCCAAAGGGAGTACAGAATATTGACTGCACGTGCTTAAAAATGTACAGCAAGGTCCCACTTGAGGAATGACTGAGATCCATATTCTCTGGACAACGAGCAGATCGAGGTGAACAAAGCCCCACGATGCTCTGCTCTACTTACCGAGCTCCTGTCCTACAATATGCGTTCCCGACCACATTTAGGTGGTCCTAAATGACCAAGAATAATGTGTTTCTACGTTCAAAGATGAAATGGTTCAAAAGGAAAAAAGGCGTCCCAGAAGAAACTGAACAAACAGATTTATGACTCAGGAATGGATTTCACATAAAAGAAAAAGCAAATAAAATTAATAGCAAAGCAAACAAATATGTATTGTCTCACTGCTTCTGTGACTGTTGGCTTGGTGTCATTGACTCAGAAACTCTTTCAAGGCTATGGCCAAGGCATCGTGATGATGGGGGCTGCCACCATCCCAAGACTTAACTAAGCTTGATTCACTTCCAAATTCATTCTGGCAGTCACAGGCAGGCCTCAAATCCTCAATGACTCCTGACAGAAGCACCGGTTTCTTTCCATAGAGTAGTCAACAATATAACAGCCTGCTTATCTAGAAATGATGGGAAAAGCAAGAGAGACCATTCAAAATGAATACCAGTTATGCTTGTAACCAGATTTTGAAAGTGACATCTCTTCCACTCTTCCACATTCTAACAGTTAGAAGTGAATTCATGAGTTGAACTCAGGTGAAAAGAGAGAATTACACTACTTGTAGGCAGAGAGCTTGACAGTTGTAGAGACAGTCTACCACATCCATAAATAAAATGGGAAGGACATATCACTGAATGAAATATTTTAATACGGGCTGAGCCCCGGTGGCATAGTGGTAGTGCACGGGACTGCGGACCACTGGAACGGAGGTTCAATTCCAGCAGTGGGGCTGAGCCTCCTACTCCCACCGCCAGAGAGCAGTGATGCCCCCCCAAAAAAAAATATTTCAATACATGCTTGAGAGATAAAGCATTAAAACTGATGACCTAGGATAAAGAAAACCACAGGCCGGAGTGTGGGTATGGATAACATAGCTTAAGAACACTACTGATTAGCCTGGTAAAATCTTCAGGAAACCAGGACGGTAGAAAGTGCTGACATGAATCATGAAATTGAAACACTGGAATTAATCTAAACCTCTGCCACCCTCACTTAAAGAAAACCAAGCCAAGTCCACTAGTAGATCAACCCTGGTTGTTGATTCATAAGATATTCATGGAGCACCTACTATGTGTCAGATTCATGTGGGGCACTAGGGAAACAGTATGAGTAAGACCCATAAAGTCTCTATCCACAAGGTTGTACAATAAAATGAGGTAGAGCAGGCAACAGCACACAAAATATATTCTTTTTTAAAAATTTTTCACGAAATATACTCTATGTACATATACTAATATATACTTTAAAGGAAATAACAGTGTTATATGACTGACTATCAGATAGAAGGTGACTGACTGAAGGGGCGCTTCTGCTTTACAGAGGCAATAAAGAAAAGCTTCTCTGAAATGGCTTTTAAGCTGAAATCCGAATGATGAGAGGAGCCCACCATGCGAGGAAAAGTCCCAAGTGGGAATAAGTCTGGTGAGAGTGAGGATTAGTGCTAAGCCTGAGCACAGTGAGCTCAGAGGGACAGTGGTATGATATGAAATCAAAACTCAACGTAAGAACTTGCTGGTTAAAGGGAGGCATTTCAAACTGCCATGTGCAACCACTGGAGAGATTTCATGATAGAGTGAAGTGACCTGAATTGCATTTGAAAGAGAAAATTCAGGAGGCTTTGTAGACAATGAATTATAGTGGCATGTGAGCAGAAGAAGAGAGTCTTGCTAGGAGACGATTCAGTAGGCTAAGAGAGAAACGTTTGTGAATTGGATTAAAAAGGTGAGTGTGAAAATAGACTTATGGAGGTAAAAAGGGGGAAGCAATTACAAGGATCTAGATATAATCTCCTCCCTGGGGAACAGACAAGAGAAAAGTGGGTGAAGGGAGACAATCGACAGTATACAATATAACAAAATAATTTATCAACTATCAAGGATTCAAGGAGTGGAGAGCGGGGAGGGAGGGGGAAAAATGAGGAGCTGTACCAAGAGCTCAAGTAGGAAGCAAATGTTTTGAGAATGATGATGGCAACAAATGTACAAACGTGCTTGCACAATGGATGGATGGATGGATGGATAGATTGTGATAAGAGTTGGATGAGCCCCCAATTTTTTTTTAAAAAAATTCTCTTTAAAAAGAAAAGAGACATATGGGGAGATATTTTCAAAGTAAAATCAGCAGTACTTACACTGATGAGAAGGAACGCTAGTGGTGCAGATGTTAAGCACTCAGCCAATAATCAAAAGGTTCAAAGCTCAAACCCATAAGCAGCTCCAGGGGAGAAAAATGTGCCCCTTTGCTACTGTAAAGACCACCCTTTGGGGAACCCTACAGGACAAATTGACTCTGTTCCAGGGCCCTCTAAATGACAATCCACACCACAGAACAGGTTCATATATATGGGACGTGGACCATGAGCAGCGGAGATTAATCAAATGGACTCCTAGGTTTGCCGGGTAAGCAGCTGTGATGGTGCCATTTCCTGAGATCAGGAAGGGTCGGGAGAAGTGGAACAGGAGGCAGGTTGTATTGGGGACTCGTTACCTTTGGGATGCAGTTTGAAAGGCAGGGTGACTATCGTAGGGCGAGGACAGCGTGCGTGAATGTAGAGTTTGGAAGAGAGAAGCCTTGGAGTCTGCTCTCAATGTGGAAGGGATCGGCAGACATCACCGGGTGTGATCACCAAGCGAAAGCGAGGTAAATAGAAATGAAATCCCAGCAAATAGGTCCGCAAAGCGATGAGAACCCAGCCACGGGAACTGATGAAGTGTGGCCAATGAGGTAGATGGAACTCTAGAGGGTGCAGTGTCATGAAGCAACGGGGAGAACAAGTCATTAGAAGACAAATGGGACCACTGAGTCCAGTAGTAGGGGGCCCAAGGAGATGACTGCCGGTTGACAATAGGGAGATTGCATAGGACCTTGATGCCAGTCATTTCCACTGAATGGTAACCATGGAAGCCAAACTGGAATTCTTGAAGTGTAAATCAGGGTTTCTGGCATCATGATGGAGTAGGAAAACTGAAGCCCTCTGACTATCAACTTCAGGATATGCCTGAAGGTTACAGATAAAAAGAAGATTATAGATAAAACTGGAATGTATGGCTAAATGAGTAAAAGAGAAAAAGAACCCCTCGGGAGGTCAGAAATAAACAGAATTAAGAGTCAGAACAGACTACATACCAGATTCAATTAGCACCTCTTGAGAAAGGGAAACTGCGTCTGCACCTGGGGTGAGTTTGTACTCCAAAGCCGCACAGGCAGGCACTGCAAAACATCTGTTCAGGCAAAGTCCAACCGCATTTAGGCTGAGCCCCTGCAAAATTCAGAAATCCTGATCAAAGTGCAGGGATTAGAGAACACAACAGCTTCTCACACCCAATGCATGTATCTCGTGTCTCTTATATTCAAAAAGATTACCTTGCCAGATGTATAATTATACAAAACATATATCACCTGCAATGTAAATGTCCTGGTGGTCATAATAAATGCCCTGAGCTAATGGGTTTTGCATGTATTGTAATGTATCTTATCTAAAAAGTGTACCATTAATAGGTAAGCATCTCATAAGGTGGATTATTCAATCTTATATATGCATAGCTCTTGAATGTTACAGCATTGCCTGTTTGATTTTCTTTGGAAAATATAACTGTGATGTGAATCCCAGCTTGCAAGCACCACAGGACCAGTGCTAGTGAAAGTGGAAGCAAGAAGCAAAGGAGAAGTGTCACTTTGGAAGCAAAACAAATAGTCTACTAAACAGGATAAAGCTGATCAATCTGTGTGCTATGACTTAGAACACAGACATGTTGGACTGGAAAATCATAATGGTCTCAAAGACAAAGAAAACATTCTCCAGGATGTTAAAGCCTCCATCAGTTCCACTGAGAACTATAAGGCTCACAAAAATATGAAAGGGACCCACGTCAAAAGAAATTGCTAATGGCATGGATTGTGATTCAAACCCAGAAGCAAATCCCTCTCAACACACTGAGGATCACTGAGTAGGTACCAAACTTGTTCAAGACGCTGAAGGGAAAACACAGAACCAGGATGCAACAGGTGGTGTTGCCCCACTGTCAAAAGTCACATACTATCCTGTTTCATAGAATGTATTGTGGACATTAATGATGCATTACGGTACACTCATCATGTGGGAAATCTCAGTCACTAGCAATCTTAGTCATCAACCCTGAAATAAGTCTGGATAACCTGTCTAATGTAAATGTACCCTGTAGTAAAGTAACACCTTGACAAGCCCAGCCTCTTGGAAGTCCCATGCTTCCCATGGAAGTCGGGGGCGGGGGGGGGGGGGGGCGTTGATCAAGATGCAATGAAAAATTATAAAATGAATGAACAAAATTGTCTTCTAAGAACTAACTACCCCAAACAGAAATGTAATGCAGTGAGGCTTAAAATGTAGTGAAACCAGAATCTGAGTCAGGAAAAGGAAAGGAAAACTCAAATATATGCCACTAACAGTAATAACTAAAAAAGAGGCAAAACTAAAACTGCATCCTGTGAAAAGCAGAAAGCTTTTGAGACCCAGAAAAGCAAAGCAATCGGGGCAAGTCCCAGCTCACACAGGTTTCCCTGTGCCGTTAAGGAGCACCAACCTTCCGCACTGTCTAAAGGGGTTTGGATGGCATGCGTCCACTTAGCGGTGGATGTTTGTTCCTCCTGCCGTTGGGGGGAGCTCAAGAGTGTGAGGGTCTGCTTAAAATGTCACGTGACGCTAATACCTCCGTGTGAGCAGCATGGACAGCAGCGGGATAAAGCGCTCCTGCAGAGCTGGTCGGTCACCCGGCGTTCTTAAGCAGCTAGTGACAACACGTGTGCTCAATGCAGTCACAAGAAAAAATACTAACATCTAAGTGGGCCCAAGAGTAATTCAAACCCAGGCGGCTCAAGGGTCAAACGCACTGCTATTGACTTGATTTTCACAGTGACCCTAGAGGACTGCGCAGAACTGCAGCATGGGGTTCCCAAGTTTGTGAATCTTTTTTTTTTCTCTCTTTTTAAAAAATGATTTTATTGGGGCTCATACAACTCTTATCACAATCAATCCATCCATCCATCCATCCATCCATTGTGTCAAGCACATTTATCATTATTCTTTTTTTTTTCAATCATTTTATTAGGGGCTCATACATCGTTTTTCACAATATATAAATAAGCATACTCGTCAAGCACCCTCACGTGTCCACTTCTATTATTGTTCTCCAATCGTCCACCTTTTTCCCTTTAGCCCCTAGTATCGTCTTATCCATTCCTTCCCCTCTTCCCCTGGTCTCTCCTCCCCTCCAACCCTCAATAGTTTATACATTGTTATTGTTTTGTCATATCGTGCACTGCCCGACCTCTCCCCAACCCACTCCTTTCATGCCCGTCCTTCAAATAAGAGCTTGTGTATATATCCTTGCTGTTGGTTCCGCCAAGTTTGTGAATCTTAATGGTTGCAGAATGTCTCATCCCTCACTCCTCTGAGAAACTGGTGGATTCGAACCCCCAAGCTTTCAGACAGCAACGAAACCATTGCACCACCAGGGCTCCGTCTTTATAAAGTGGGTATTGAATGTCAACAAGACAACTTCAGTCTTGCAACATCCTCACAACTGTAGTTATGTGTGAGCTCACTTTTGCAGCCACTGTGTCAAGCCGTCTCTTTGAGGATCTTCCTCTTGTTTTTTCATCATTTTATTGGGGGCTGATACAACTCTTGTCACAATCCATACATACATCCACTGTATGTCAAGCCCATTTGTACATTTGTTACCATCATCATTCTCAAAACTTTTACCTTCTGCTTAAGCTCTTGGTATCAGCTCCTCATTTTTGCCCTCTCTCCCTGCTCCCTGCTCCCTCATAACCCTTGATAATTTTAAGTTGTTATTATTTTATCATATCCTACACTGTCTGATATCTTCCTTCACCCACCTCCTTGTGGTCCGTATCCCAGGGAGGAGGTTATATGTAGATCCTTTTCATCTGTTCCCACCTTCCCTCTACCTTCCTGGTATGGCCACTTCCACCACTGGTCCTGAAGGGATCATCTGCCTTGGATTCCCTATGTTTCTGGTACCTATCAGTACCAGTGTATATCCTGTAGTCTAGCCAGATTTGTAAGGCAGAACTGAGATCATGATAGTGGAGGGGAGGGGGAAGAAGTATTGAAAAACTAGAGGAAAATTATATGTTCCATCATTTGCTACACAACACCCTGACTGACTCATCTCCCTGCAACCCTTCGGTAAGTGGATGTCCCATTACCTACAGATAGATTTTGGGTCCCCAATCTGTATTCCCCTCATTTACAATGATATAATTTTTATTTCTTTGATGCCTGATACCTGATCCCTTCGACACCTCATCGTCACACAGGTTGGTGTGCTTCTTTCATGTGGGCTTTGTTGTTCTGAGCTAGATGGCTGCTTGTTTACCTTCAAGCCTTTCAGACCCCACATACTCTGTCTTTTGATAGTTAGGCACCATCAGCTTTCCTCATCACGCTTGCTTATGCACACATTTGTCTTCAGTGATTGTGTCGAGAAGGTGAGCATCATGGAATGCCAATTTAATAGAACAAAGTGTTCTTGCATTGAGGACGTAATTGAGTGGAGGCCTAATGTCCATCTGTTGCCTTAATACTAACCATATAAATATATGTATGCAGGTCTACTTCCCCATCAACAGATATAAATATATTTACCTATGAACATGACAGTACTTAGACCTCTATAAATGCTCTTGCCTCCTATTTCTTTCCTCTATTTCCTTTTACTTTCCTTTTGCCCCACTTTCATGCCCAGACTTCATTTGAGTTTCAGTAATTCCTCTCATTACCCTTGATCAATCCCTACCAGGCCTCTCACACGCTCCTTGCCACTGATTTTGGATCACTTGTCTTTCCCTTGTCCCTGGGTCGGTCAACACCACCTCCTTTTCCCCACTTCTCCCTCTCCCGTGTGCCCGTGATTCCCAATGGAATCATCAATCCCATTGTTTTCTCCTTCAGACAATCCTATCTAGGTAGCCCTGTAGAGATAATAATATGCACACAGGAAAAAAACAAGGCATAGCAAGATGAAGTGACAAAAAAAACAACATCAACAACAAAAATCAATATCCAGAAAAAAATATATTAAAAAAATAAAAAGAACAATTAAAAAGAAAGACCTGCGAATAGTGCAAGGTCTTTTGATCTCTAGGACTGTCCTCTGGTCGATTCCGATGGGGTGCCACCCCCTGGGATCTATCCTTGGCATTCCCACTGGACCACCCTGATCTGCTCTCCCCCTCCCCACCTCCCCAGCCCTGCTGCTCTGCCGCGTGCCCTTAGTGTTTTGCCTCACTATGGTGGGGTCAGACCGGGTGCAACCCCGTATCTCCAGTGTTGTCCCCCATAGGACCTTGGGTCAGTGAGAGATGCTGTGTCTCACAGTGGGGGTGGTCATATGGTCCTCTCTGTGCATTGGCTGTCCTGAGCGGGGATATTGTCCTCAAGGCTTGGTGAACTCCACTTAAGGATGAACTCCACTCTGTCTTCCTCCCCAAAATCTTTTTCCCTTTTTTGAAGACCCTCTGTTTTACCAAGCATAATGATCTTTTCTAGACAACTGATCTCCTGATCACATGTCCAAAGAATATGACACAAAATCTCATTCTCACGTCTAAGAACCATTCTGGTTCTATTTCCTCCCAAACAAATTGTTTGTTCTTCTGGCGGTCTACAGTCCTTTCTATATTCTTTACCAACACCATGGCTTGGGTCAAAAACACCTTAGTGACATCTGTGTTTTTCAATACTTTGAAGAGGTCTTATGCAGCAGATTTGCCAGCTGCAATACATTGTTTGATTTCTTTCTTTTAATATACTTGTGTTATTCTGGCTGAATAGAGAAACAAATCCAGAGAAATTCATATGTGTGTATAAAGAACTTTATTTCAGAGTAATTGTATATTGAGAAAATGTACAAATATGCTCGCCTTGTCCAGAGCAAGTCCATAAGTACAATATTAGCCTGCATGCCTAATAACTAGTCTATAAATTCCTCTTCAGACTCATACAACTCATGCAATGACACTGGATGCAGGAATATACCAGGACATTTGGTGGAAAGTATTGTGGATCCAGTGGCAATGGAAGCATCTCAATGCTTGTGTGGTTCTCTACATGGCTCCTCCAAGTCCATCAGCCTGTCTGCATGTGGCTTGTCAAAAAGAATGTCAAGCAGAGGGCGTGTGGGTTTAGCCTCCAGGGAGCTATTTAACCTCTACAGTGTCTCCAAAAAGAGTCTTCAAACTGCAACCTGATTGACAGGCTAAACTCCATCCCTTCATTCTTAATAGTCTCAAGTTGACACCAGAGAATGTAACTAGCCCAATACTGAAGCAGCTTTCAGCTATTTATTTTTTAAATTTTTGTTGTGAATTAGGTGAAGGTTTACAGAGGTGATCATAGTTTCACTTTCAACAACTCATATACATTCTGATTCAACTGATCCACTGCAATCTCCTAAATGTAGCCTCACCTATCTCGCTCCCTCCCTGTGTTTCCTGTTTCCAGTCCTCTTTCTTTCCCCACCCTCTCACCTTTGTCCTTTAGCAAAGGAGCAACTTTTATTGTTGTTGTCAACCATTTATTACAGCCAAAACTTTCCCTAGGCAATGATTGCCCCGATGAATGGTTGGGAATAGGATCAGGAAGCCAGCATGGTCTTTCTGAAACACAAATTTGACCATACCTTCCCTACACTTAAAACGCTTCAGAGTCCTTGAGTGGCACACGCAGTTTGTGGCTGCCTGCTAAACTAAAGGTTGGTAGTTCGAACCCACTCAATAGTTCCATGAAAGAAAGGCCAGGAAGTCCTACTTCAGGAAAAATTACAACTAAGAAAATCTGGGATAATTCTCCTCTGTCATAAGAGGTTGCTATGAGGCAGAAGGAACTCAAAGGCAATGAGCTTGGTTTCTTTTTTGGTGATTTGCCGTCACCTACTAAAACATTGTTCATTTTAAAGTAAGCCTTGCTTTGGAAGAGAGATTATAAAAGAGCCATCCTAACCTGCTCCTGAAATTTCCTGGTGCAGTCCTGGAGTTCCATGAAACAAGGTCAAGACCATTTCTGGATGAAACCAGGAACCCTTAATATAGCACATAAGACCCTCTTTTGTGTGACACCTGCCTATGTCTCCATTTCATCTCTTGCAACACACAGTCTTACACTTGACCTTCCAACATCTATGCTTGTGCTAGTCCAGGTTAACTAGAGAAACAAATTCATGGACACGCATATGTGTATAAGAGCTTTATATGCCCTCCATGCCATCAATTTCAGTATTCTGATACCAGTCTATAAATTACTCTTCAGACTCAAGCAACAATGCTATGATGCCAAATGCAGAAAGATCATAGGCCAGTGGGTAGAAATTCTTGTGGATCCAGCAGTGGTGGATACAGCTCAGTGCTGGGGTATCTTCACGTAGCTCCGGCTTCAGGGCTTTGGCCCGATCAGCATAGCTCTACATGGCTTGTTGACAGGACGGTGAAGCAGAGTGTGTACCTGCACCCGGGAGGAAGATAGGAATTCTCAGAATCCTCAGGAGAAGGCCAACCCACATAGAGGCCTCATTGGCTCTAACCTGATTGACAGACTAGACTACACCCCTTTCCAAGTTAACAGGAGATTATGTAAGTGCCACAATGCGTTACTAGGGTACCTGTCCACACCATTCTGTTTCTGGCCTTTGGAATGTACACAAATAAGGATTTTTTTTCCCAGATGGTTGGCCAATAAGCTGTCTTCCAAATTTTTTTTGACATAGATAAGTAAGTGCTTTCAGTGCTTCAGCAGCTTGTTGAAACATTTCAATGGGTAGCCTGTCAACTCATGGGGCCTTTTTCACTAATTCCTTCATTACAGTTTGGATTTCTTCCTTTAATACCATTAGCTCTTGATCATGTTTCCTCTTGAAATAGTTGAAGGTCTACCATGTCTACCATGTGGTGCAGTCATTCCTGCATTGTATTCCTTCTATTTTCTTTGTTGTTGTTGTTGTTTTGTTTTGTTTTGTTTTCCTTCTGTTTTCTTTTGATGCTTCCGGCATCATTCACTATTTTGCCCACAGAATCCTTTGATATTGTAACCTGAGGCTTGAATTTTCCCTTCAGTTCTTTCAGCGTGAAATATGATGATCATGCTATTTCCATTTGGTTTTTCTAACTTGAGACAATTCTAACTTGAGACACCCTTTCATGGGGATTTTGTTTTGTTGCCTTTTAAGAGCACTTTTTTACCTTTCAAAACATAGCCCAATGTTATCTCCCAAGTCCCAGTGTTGTTCTGCTTTTAGAACCTGGATATACAGAGCCTTATTTACACCAAATCTTGTTTTTTTTATGCCAGGCTTAGTCTCAGGAGGAATTAAAACATTTCAAGAAATGTTGTGCTCTATTAATTGCTTTTCTAGGTTCTTATATTACCACCTTAATAAACTTTCTTGCAGTATCAGTGCAATATATATGAGTTACCAAGCACCCAGCCAAAAAAATATGGAGGATAATAAAACATTATTGAAAACTATCCATAAGAAAGGGTAGGTAGGGCTGAGCCCCAGTGGTGTAGTGGTTGTGTGTAGGACTGCAGTCCACAGGGTTGGTGGTTCAAATCCAGGAGCAGCTCTCCAGGAGCAAAGCTGGGCTGCCTACTCCCACCAGGGCAGTGATGCCCCCCCCCCCCAAAAAAAAAAGAAAGAAAGGATAGGTTACCTGTAAAGAAATAACAATAAATATGGTAATAATAGTCCACACAAAAGGACATCATGCTTGGAAACATAGTGGGTCAGTGTAAAGGAAGAACCTTCATGAGATGAATTGACACAGTGTATACAGCAAACAGGAACAACAGGGAGTATGGTGCAGGATTGGGCTGTGTTTTGTTTTGTGGTACATGGCATTGGCATCAATCAAAATGAACTTGATGGCCTCTAACAGCCAAGGATAATGTTAATACTAACAAGGTTCTACATGGTGTTTAAGTGTTAGAGACTACTCTGAATATTTTACAAGCATTAAAATTTTACAAGCACTGAAATTTTAAATATCTCTATGAGCACCCATATGAGATGTAGATCATTATTATAATTATCATCATTATTATTATTATCTCCAATTTTAAAGAACACTAAGAACAAAGAAGTAAGGTGATGTGATCAACCTCATTACAAGTGGCAGAACCAGTCACTGAGGCAATAAACTTTTTTCTCCACCAGACCAAATAAAATGGAACAATATCCACAAAGTAGTGAACATCAGAACCCATCAAACAAGAATGTGTACACTAGCTAAACTATTATTTGAGAATGAGCATGAAATAAAGACTTTCTATAGCTACAAAAATCAGGAGAATTTTTCACCATCCCCAAAAAGTACAATTCAGTGATTATTTTAACAAGATGAAATGTGTACCTACAAAGAAACTATGGAATATAAGAAATAATGTTGGGCATTAAAATCCAGTATACTGTACTATGTTTAGTGAGTTTGGTTCAGTATTAACTACTTTTTTAAATTGATTTTTAAAGCAACCATACTAAAAAGCCTTATTTAGAAATAGGTAGCAATAATTATTAGCCATAGACTTCTCTTGATTTTTGTGCCATAGTAAATAAATAAATTATGTATACATATATGTAGCATCCATTTCAAAGTGTTTTACATGTTCAATTCAAAGACATTCCTTGCATAAATTGTATTACATATATATATATATCCATCACCATTCTCTGTTTACAAATTTTCTAACACCCTTAATAATAGTGCTACCTCATTATGTGTGCAGAACTTTAAATTTCTACATCCTGAATGCACAGCGATCCCTCTCCTCCCAGGTACCAAGAAACTAAGCCGAGGTTTTTTCCCCTTTAAGTCAGAAGTCTGAGAACAGAACATATTGGACACAATCACAATGGAAAAGCATCCTGCTAAAGTGTGACACCTGTCTAGAGCAAAGCCCATCAGAGTTGCTGCTGGTACTCCACCACTTCTGTCTCTTTCCCTACAAAATCCTTCTCATTATCCTTATCTGGGGAAATACTTCTTATGAGTAATTTTCAGGTTGCAACAACCTCACTACATACAAATTACCTTTATTTCCTGAGAAATATTGAAAACCTGACACATGTTCATATTTAAAACAGTAAGTAAATAGTTAGAATTCATGTCTTCCCACCTTGAAAGTGAGGAAAAGGAGACAAGCACAGAGAAGTGTGTTCAACAAATCGAAGGCAAGCATCAGGAGGCAAAGATATGACCAAAAATATAGTCAAAAGAAGTCACAAATATCCTTTCTATATTCAAAATATGCACTGACTTTATATGTAAAATGATTGTGCTTACCTATTAATAAGTAGAATTTTCAGATTGAAAAAGGGGAAGGACAACAAAATTCAGTTATATACTATTTACCAAACATCTCAAACAAAACTACGAAATTATTCAATTCCTTCATATCTAGCTATATAAGATAGTCAGAATAAACGATCCTGAGGAGAAAACCATGGAACAGATGGTTCTGGGGAGGAACCTGGGAGAAGAGGCAGTGAGGAAAAGGAAGGGGAGAGCCAACAAATCAAGGGACAAGGGAAACAAGAGATGTAAAATTGATCTTGAGGAGAGCACAGAATGCTTGGTGGAGTTCAATCAAGTGCCATGTGCAGAATGAAGAACAAGCATGATAGTGGGACAGGAGGTAAATAAAGGAAATAGAAGAAAAGAGTAGGAGGCAAAAGACTGGTGTAAACATAGGCATGTACATATGTAAATATATGTGGTTTATATTTACAATATTTACAATCTATGTTTACATTATAAATATGTGATTATATATCATTAACATGTGGTGGGATATAGGTCTATGTAGAAATATTTATAAGTTAAGTTTTAAGGTAGCAGACAGATATTGGGCCTCTACTCAAGTCTTTCATCAATGCAAGAACACTTTCTTATGCTAGGCTGGCATTTTGTGATGCTCACCTTCCTGACACAATCTGAAGACAGAATGGGTGCATAAGCAAGTGTGGTAAAGAAAGCTAAAGGTGCCCACCTATTACAAGATATAGCACTGTGGTCTTAAAGGTTGGAAGTTAAACAAGGTGCTTCCTATCAGGGAAGCAACAAAACTCACATAGAAGAAACACACCAACCCATGTGATCACAAAGTTTCAAGTAATCAGGTATCAGGCATCAGAAGACCAAAACAAACAACCATTTTGATGCACATGAGCATTCCCATACAGAAGGATCACAAGAAAGGGATGAACCAGCCAGGGTGTAGTATAGCTGACCTCATAAAATAAGTTGGGAAATGTTCCCTCAATCTTCTCTCTAGAAGAGTTTTTATAAAATTGGGAATAATAGTTCCTTAAATATTTGATAGATTTCACCCATAACGTTATCTGAGTCTGAAATTTTCTCTATAGATTCCACTTTTTGGCTATTGTACTTGTTAGAGGTTTTATTTTTGACTACTACTTGAATTTCTTTCATGAAGGATAATTCAGGTGATCAATTCCTCCTTATATGAGATTGGATCATTTGTTTCTCTTTGGAAATGGTCTATTTCATCTAAGTTGTCAAATTCATGGACATGAAATTGTTCACAATATACCCGTGTTAGTGGCCTGAAGCAGGGAACTTATAGAGAGGTTTGACAGTGTTGCCTCTAAAATACATAATATATATGCACATACACACATATATAAGAACTTTATGTGCAGAAGTAATTTTTTATCAAGAAGGCATCCTAACCCAGTCCAACACAAGTCCATGAGTCCAATGCTAGTTGGAGGCCTCTTCAGACTCACATTGCCACAGCTACTGAAGCACAAGTAGGAAACAGCAAGATCATAGGCCAGTAGGTGCAGAGTCATGTGGATCCAAGATTCCTGGGAATATGGCAGGAGCCACATGACCCGGGTGGCCACTGGAGGTAGACACCAAATCCCAGGCAGCAGGGAGAGTGAAAAGCCAGAGAAAAAAGTTTTAACTGACTCTCGTGCAAAGGCCATACACCAAGAAGGCATCACCAGGCTACCACCTGATTGACAAGTTGGATTCCACCCTACCTCCACACAAGTACCATCAAATTGACATAAATTTAACCAATCCCCTTATTATTATCTTCCTTTCCTCCAACAAATGAATAGGAAGGCTAATGATAATACCCAATGTTGTGAAGATCTTCAAAGACTCAGCTCCAGCTGATAGAAATTATTTGCAACAACAAACGTTTTCTGGAGGTCAATTTGTAGACATATTTTAAAAGCTTTAAGAGGAGCCTGACAATGTTGCCCCTAAAATAGAAGAGGGATATATAAAAGCATGAGATATATGAATGGATTTTGAG
>PVJH01013111.1:34131-61777 GCA_004026705.1 Nesogale talazaci | reverse complement strand
CGCCCCAGCCCCACACACTGCCCTTCTTGGATTGTATCATAGTTCATGCACAACTCTCTTCCACAAAGACATTGTGAGCTGGAGGCCCTTACGGCAAGAAAGCAGACGAGCTAGTCTATAGGAAAACGCTCACGAAGTGTCCCATGCCAGCTATAGATAGAGCGGCATTTTTTATGATCATAGTAAGAATGTTCTTTGAGGGGCTGAGCCCCGGTGGCGTAGTGGTTGTGCGCGGGACTGTAGCCCAAAGGGATGGAGGTTTAATTCCAGCTCCACAGGAGCAAAGGCTGGGCCTCCTACTCCCACCACCAGAGGGCAGTGATGCCCCCCCAAAAACCAAAACAAAACAAAACAAACAAAAGAATGTTCTTTGAGTAGTCTTCCCCACGTAGTCTTATCTTCTTTGCATGCAGCATGTGAACAGGCAGCACCGTCAGTCCACCCAGTGGGCATCCTTCTCGGTGAGTCGCCAGGCGCCCAGCGAGCCCCACACAGGTTCAAACGGCCTTGCCCTCTCTAGGTGGAGAGCAGTGAGTCTAAGAGGAGAAGGGAGGGAGCGCTGCCAACAGTGGTCTTGCAATGCCCACCAGTTTGAAGGTTGCTTGATGTGGGGTGGAGGGGCCAGGGCAGACTGAGCTGAAGGGGGGGCCCGGAAGGGCTGAACACAGAAGAGGCGCAGAAGAAACTTATGTCCTACCACGCCAACCTCTCAAACCTCTGGTGCCCCCTGCCCTCTGCCTGCGACACTGCCCCCTCTCGGTGAACAGGGCAGGATGCAGAAGCTGTAAGCAGAGCGGCTGGAGCTGTGCTGGTGGTTCACCCACTAATCTCACTGGGCCTTCCTGTCAATCTAAAGAAGTCAGGGTCCCCATGTCACAGATACGGAGAGTGAGACCCAGAGAATCTAGATGGCCTGCCCCCCTCCCCGCACAGCAGGGGGCGGGGCTGGGACTGAATCTGACCTTTGGGAGAGTGGCAGGAACAGTGGGGGTCAGACCAGAGGACAGCGGGTCCTAGTACCACCTGCCGCTGCTTCCTCCCGCTTGACCGCCAGCAGGGCCACTTCCTCTGGGCAGCCGCCACTACTCCAGCTGAGGCTGGGCAGAAAGCACTTCCCAGAATGCACCAGGCCAAGCAGAGATCCCAGACCCCCTCGCCTCTCAATCCCTCTTCAGTTGCTGGGGACTCCCCAGCCTGCCCAGCTCTCCCCCTGGAGCCCGGTGTGCTTGCTGTCTTCTCAGTGGCTGGGCTGCCCCCTTGCCAGTTCTCCAGCCAGCCCTCTGGCACTGTCCTGGGCTGTGGGGCAGGGAGAATTGGGGGCGGAGACATTAATGAAAGGAAGCTGAGGCCCAGCCCTTCCTCCTCTGCCTTGTTCCCAGACTAAGGAGAGGGCACAGGGTCCTGGGTTCCATGCACACAGCCCCCACTCCCCACCCCCGGCCCAGGGCATTCCTGAGAACAACATAGCAGATCCTACAGGAGCGATTTCCTTGGGAAGACAGAGTTGGGACAGAAAGTGCCCAGGAGGTACCACTTCTGCCCAATGCCAGTCCTTAATGCGGGCAATCAATGATGCCGCTCCTTTGAGGACCAAAGAACAACAACACAGCTCCATTTCAAAACCGCACAGGGGAGGGGGGCGGGGGCCGCGGGGTGCTGGGCCCCCGGCTTCTCTTTCTATTTCTATCTAGTTCCTTCCACAGCCTCGCAGCCGCTTGACTGGCTGATAAGGAAACTGAGGTTAGTGAGGTTAGGTAACTCGACCAAGGTCACCAAGTTAGAAAGTGGGGGGATTTTCACTAAGGCCAAGTTGGGGAAATGCGCATCATTTGTAGAAAGATTTGGGACTAGGAAGAAGGGCGCGGGCTTCCAGTTAACCCTCCGTTACCCAGAAAAGTCACTTCCCCCGAACTGCCCTGCACCCATGCGCCCATGCGTGCCCTTGAACCTCCAGATCAGCTCAAGCTCTCGATAAATGGGCCACACCGCACGGGGAAACCAGCCACGGTCATCTCCGAATAGATTGTGTCCTTGGAGATCCCTGGGGACAAGCAGGGACACATGAACTTGTTCAAAGCCACTGGCCAGGGGAGACAGTGAAGTGCCAGTTGTGGTGGGGGCACGCGCCTCCTTGTGAAGGTGCCCTCTCCCCTCCTGCCCCCAAGGCCCTCCTCTCCCGGGTGCCCCCTCCACTCACTGCAGGAAAAGCAGGACACAGGCTCACAGTTGCTAGGCACCGTCCAGTCTCTTTCCCAGGGCCATGCTGGAAGGCTGTACAGGAGTTCCTGTGATCTTCGTAGAACAGGGTCTCCAGGTCTTTCTTCCTCAGAGACCTCACTCAGCTCAACTCACTGGCCCCCAGGCATGCTGACTGATGCTCCCCTGGGAATAATGCAGGACTGCCCCGTGGGCTTCCCAGCCTGAGCCTCTCCATGGGACTAGGAGTCCTCACGCATGTCCCTAGAAGCATCTGTGGTTTCCAACTCCTTACCTTGCAGTTGCACCCACCACTCCGCCGACAGCCCCACCCTCCTGCCCCTGTCCCCCAAGGGATCGAATAGTGCATATTTTAGGCTGTCGCCTCTGCGACATCTTCATTTAAACACATGTTTTTGTATGCTAAGGCCTCTGTGGAAAATTGAGGCCCGAATCCAGAGGTCCACAAACTCAAATCGCACTGGGGCCGACCGTGAACAGAGTAGCTTCCAGGCGGGGAGGCCCTGGGGTGCTGTGGGGACTGGACAACTGACCCCTCCAGACCCCACAGGTAGCTGTTACCCAGCTCCAGCTGGTGGCCAACACAGGGGAGTGTGGGCCTGGTGGGGCTGGTGCAGTTCTTTGAAAGAAGGTTACACAGCAGTTTTCACATTTAAATTGTTGACAAATGAAAACAAGACCCCAACGCACACTGTCGGATGCATCCATACAATGCCACTGTGGATCTCATGTCCTCTGCACTGGGTAGACTGGCTCTCCAGAGAAGGGCCTTGGGGACATCAAGATGGAGCATTCTGGAAGGTCCCCCTCCACTGAGACAGCAGTCTGGTATCTTCCTCGGCCACCTCTCACCTCCTCCTTCCCTTTCACAGGTCAGCGTGTTTAGGAAAGCATGACTGGCTGCTGGGCAAAGAGGAAGCCTACGGAGAATACGTCCCCTAGGCTCAGGGAGAGAGGGTGCCTCTGTGCCCAAGTGGGTGTTCTTGGGGTGGGGGAGGGTGGGAGGGACAGTCATGCCAGGTGCACCAGCCCTTCTGACCAAGTCTGGGCCCCTCAGCTAGTGCCCCAAGCCTGTACAGAGGCCAGAGGGACCGCCCAGCATGCAGCAGGAGGAGGCTTTAGAACCTTCTCTGCTCAGCCCTCTATTGCCCAGCCCTCGTTCAAATCCATGACATGCCCCCAGCTTTCTCCCCGGGGATAGAAGACCGTCCTTTTTCACACCAGAAACCAACAGAAAATCAGCTTGGGGCCACTCCATACGCCTCCGACCTGAACGGCGCGTCACTGCTTTCTTGCTTCCAACCTTTTCAATAGTGGCTACGAGTGGGGTCGGCAGTTGAGAAAGATGGACGGGGCTTTCTACTCCCATGAAGGGTTCCTGGAAACTCATAAAGGACGCTCTATCCTGCCCTATATGGTTGCTGTCTGTCGACGTCCCCTCGATGGCATCGGGTTTTGAAGCAGATGGCCAGAACGTTCTTCCACTAGGACAATCTCCTGGTTAGTCGCCGGGAGCGAATTGTTTGGGACTGAGAGTTCACTGCACCAAAATCACTTATGGTATTGAAACCTCCTTTCCAACTCACTATTGGTTGCTTCCTCAAGTCTGAAGGGGGCCCGCAATACCCCCTCCCTCCCCCGGCCTTAGTATCCCTCTCCCATCATTCGATTTCTCCCCATAATGTAACAACTCAGCCAAAAGATGACAGCCAGACCTTGCTTCCGGCTCGCCGCCACCCAGTAGGACAGGGGAAACTTGTCCTTGTGAGTTGCTGAGTTTCTTTCTCTAATGGAGCCGGCTGGGGGTTTTGACTTGGCACTTACCAGCCCAATATAGACCCACCTGTTCCTGTTCCGGTGGGCTCATGGTTCTGAGGAGCCAGGCCTGTTCCCCCCTGCTGGTGGGGTTGGAAGGGGGAGTATGCAGGGGAAATCTGTATGTCCTCACCTTCAGCTGACCCTGCATACCTCTGACCTTGGTGTTCTGTGTGCACGCCAGCAGGCGCCCGCCAGAGGTCATGTACCACCCAGGGGCACGAGGACGTGCTGCTGTCTGCAGGACTTCTCCACCAGGCAGCAGCAGGCCCGGCCTGGGACTTCACAAAGGTCCTGCTGACAGGACGGATTTTGTGCTGAGATGGCGAGCCGGGATGAAATGGCGGTGCAGGAGACTGAGGCCAGGTGTTCTGTCTGGCCCTGGGAGCTGGCCACCAGCATCTCCTCCTCACACCTGTCCCGAGGTCAAAAGGAACGTCCGCCCAGCCGTGTCCCCGAGCCAGAGCCTGGCTGTGACCACAAAGGCGCGCTCACCCCTCTGGATGGAGGGGAGACCTCCAGTTAAATCGGGGTTCAGAGAGATCTGAATCAACCCAGGTGTCCTGAGATGGGACAAGCTAGAGAGGGAAGTCCCCAGGATGCCATCTGGCCTGCTCCCCCCAGCAAACGCTCCCTGAGGACAGGGTGAACTACTCTGTATAAAGCAACCTGTCTCTTAGGGGTGATTCAACAAACATGGTTAGTTTATCCTTTACCAATGGGGACACGGGGTGGGGGGAGAGCAAGGGAAAAGGGGAGTTGATACCAAGGGCTGGATGAGAAGTCAGTGTTTAGGACATGATGCCGGCAGCAGATGTACAGATGTGCTTGATACCACTGATGCATAGAATGTTATAAGAGCTGTAAAAGCCCCCAATAAAATGATTTTAAAAATAAAAATAGAGATTGGGAGGAGGGGTGACCTCCCTGGTGGGTTTTCAGGTCGCCCTGGGCAAGCTTCTATCATGGAAAAGCAGACGTGTTCTAAGAGGGTGTAGCGATCCCCAGGGAGCGCAATATGAGGCTTCCAGAAAACTCCCAGAGAAGACTTGTGCCTCCATCTCTCCGAGGCAGGGATTTGGGGGCTGCTGGTGAAAGCACGGGGGTGGGGAGCTGGGGTAGGGGGGACACTCTTGATGAAGACCCCAGAAGCATGAGGACAGCTTCTCCAGGCGATCCCCTTCTTCCTTGTGCCGTTTCTGGGGGACAGAGGGACTATGCGGGCCAGGGGGGCTTCAGCGAAGCCGGAGGGCCCAGGGATCCAGGCAGCCCTGGAGCTCAATGCCTGGCAGTAATTTGGGTCCCAGAGAAATACTGAGGACATGGCTAACCGAATTATTCTTTCCGTTTCAGTCAGCTCCCCCTTTTGACTCAGATCCGGATCAAGGAAGGCGTTTTCTGAAACCCCTGCTCCGTCATCCCGGAGCCCAGGAGAGAGGGGGTCTGGGGGCTCCCGCCTCCCCGCTGCACTCACTCCGCCACCGGGAGCCGCACCTCCACGAGGCCTCGCCCTGCGGACAGTGGGCGGGGCCCGTCTGGTGGGTGGAGCCTGCGCGGGCCTCGCCGCGCGCCCAGGTGAGCCCTCCGCCTGGATCTGCCAGGTGTAGGCTGGGCCTGGAGGGATCGAAACAGAGTAAAGAAAAACACCCGGGGGGGGGGGGGGGGGGGGGGGGGAAGGGGGAGAATCAGTTATTTCTGAAAGAGCAACGAAATCGCCATCAGGGGAAAGACAAGTCCCTTGTGAGACTTTCGTGCACGATTTGAACCGTTTGGGGTGGTTTTTTTGACTTGAAATAACTCGAGATGGAGCGGGGGGTGGGGCGGGCGTGGGGGCGGAAAGTGGGTAGGCGTTGGGATCTTTTTCAGGGTCTAGTGCCCACCGCCCCACCCCCATCCCAGGGCTCCCTGGGGACGCTGTGCCTTCTCTAGCGCACCCGGATTTACACGGGGGGGGGGCGGGGGGGGGGCACGGACTTGCCCGCCTGTTCCTTTGCAGAATTTCTCTCCCCGCAGCCGCGCCGGCATCTCTTCTTACTGTACCCGCCACTGACTCACAAGGAGAGCGCGGGGATTTCTGAGCGGTTTCAGAACCTTACCAGAAGACTAGGGGTTTCAGGCAGCCCTCGTTTATTTTAAAAACACACCCAGAAAGCCCCCAAAGTCAGCAAAATCTACTCATATACCTACAGAAGGAGGTGCGCCTGTTTGCCGCGCCGCTGGAGCTGGCCCTGCCCACCCATGGCTCCCTCTGCCCTCTCTCCTCCACCGGCCCGCCCTCTGCCTTCCGCTGTAGCCTGGCATGCGAGTAACTTCTGTCCTCCTGCCTCCGAGTGTGCCGGACCTCTGCTAAGGAATGTTGTCAGGTGCCGCGCGCACAGCCACCTTGCAGGGTGCAACTCACGGTGTCACTCTATTTCATGAAAAGGGCTTCCGCTTCCCCGCGGATCCCGGGACTTTCCCAAGCAAGACATCCTTTCCTGGGGCCTGGTCTCTCCTGATTACACGGGCAAAGGGCACACGTCTGGCCATGCCTCGCTTCTAAGGAACTTTCTGGCTGTCCTGCTCCGCAGTCGGATCTGTTTGTTCTCCTGGCAGTCCGTGGGACTCCGATATTCTTCACCAGCTCCGTGATCCAAAGGCATCAGGATGCCTTCTGCAGTCGTGCATGGTTAGTCTGCCTTGGTGTGCTGGCAAGCATAGGGGCTGTTCTCGTATCAAACCCCACCCCTTCCAGATGAGGAAATGGCCGTGATAGATTGAACTGATTGGAGGTCCTGCGTTTTCTTATGAAAAAGATGGTTATCACTTCCCCAATCTGCAGAGGCGCTCCACCAGTGATCAGCAAGGCTCTCCCAGCAGCCTCACGGGCACCCTCTGTCAGGAACCAGGAGGTCACTGTGTGGGTCCAGGGACCCCGGTCGGTCCTGGTCAAGTCAGTCGCTCACCACCACCAGCAACAGGGAAGACTCCGAAAAGGAGCTCTCACCTGGGCTGCCAGCCTGAAGCCACAGAGACACGTGACCCTGGTCCTGTAGAACTGCCCAGTTCTGAGGCTCCACTCCACCAAAAGGAAGCTTGTGTGATGACTACGCTCTTCTGCTCTTAAAGAAGAGGGAGTGCTAGCCCCCCGCCCCCCAGGCGGAAGCGATGCATAGGGATGACAGGGGGTTGGTGATCAGGAGGGTGGGGACTAGAAATCAGCGGCCTGCCCCCTCCTTCCTCCCTCTCCTTCCACGTGCCTTATTCCCTCCATGGGTCTTCTACTGAACATGTACTATGTGCCTTCCCCTCTGTGGCCTCTCACTTCCTCCTTTCCCCTGTTCCTTTATGTACCGACCCTGTGTTCCGCTGAAACCTTGGGCAAATTCCTTCCCTCTCTGAACCTCAGTGTCCTCTTCCAGAAAAACTAGGGGCTGGGGGGCTGCAGCATGGTGTGGGCAGACCCAAAGGGACATTTCCTACCTGGGAGAGAGGCTGACAGTGATGTACTGCCAAGTAACTGAGCATAGGAGCACCAGGGTAGCCAATGGCAACGCAGAGGTGCATGCTGGGAACCCAGGGACGCAGAGAGCTATGTGCGAGGATGTGCAGGAATCTGCTGGGTAGACCTGCTGGGGAACCGCCATGCAAGGGGGGTGGGTGGGGATTCCAGACACAGAACAGCGCAGGATGTTGGGGGTGGACAGTAGCAGAGGGATCAGGAGGACAGCCCCTCCAGTGTCGCTGTATGGCTGGATTTGTCAGCGAGGGGTGGACTCCCAAGTCGACCTCCATACTCAGCACTGCCCTCACCCAGGCCCCCGGCACAGAGAAGTCCCCCTTCATATCACACTCTGTCTTCAGTGGTTGGTCCTTACCACGCAAGCAGGTATGGAAGAGCCTGCCAAAGTCGAGGTCGCCACAAAGGGCAGATTTAAGAAAACAAAATCCCTGTGACTTTGTTGAAAATCATAAAGCACAGGTGGGCAGCTAGGACGAGATAGCAGGGCTGGATTTGTCCACTCCCCTCCATGGGGTAGGCCTGGCTGGTGCCCCAGATGCGGAACAGGACGCTCCAGATGTGGACCTGGGGAGTTCTCGTTCCCTGACTACTAACCACAAGGTTGTATGCGTAGCTCTTGAAAAAGAGTCCAATCCATCTCAAAAACCACATGGTGCGCCATTTTGCTCTGCCTGGAATGGAATCCTGTGATTATGTGTTTCCGTCATGTGTTAGTCGGGTAAACTAGAGAAACAAATTCATAAACACATATATGGATATAAGGGAAAGGTTTATAGACAAGAGGAATGGAACATTGAGAAAGCATCCCAACCCAGTCCAGTCCAAGTTGATAAGTTCAATATTAGCCCATATGTTCGCTACCAATCCATAAGTCCTCTTAAGAATCATGAAACACATACAATGACTGGGACAAGCACAGGCCAGTGGGTGCAGAGTCTTGGGTATCCAGTGGTGGTAGAAGTATCTCAGCGCTGACAGGGGCCTCTCTGGGGCTTCTCAAGCATTTCAGCACTGGCAGGAGTTTCTATGTGGTTTTTCAGAGGTCTGGTTCCATCAGGGTAAGCCCATGTGGCTTCTCCTCCAGGAAGTCTCACAGGGAGTCAACATTGTGTCTTCTCAGTAGAGCCTCTCCAAGGGACTGAGATTGTGTCTTATCAGTAGAGGGTCTCATTGGCTATTTCCAGATTGACAGGCTAGACCTCACGCCTACACTCCCAATCCTGAAATTGACAGAGTCCATGACTGCCACACATCATTTTACATGATCGTGTGAGCCATGGGCTCCACTGGGGCAGGGTGCATGTGCCCAGCTATGCACCCACAGGTGTGCGCACACAGGGGAAGGATGCATGTGCGGGGGGGCTGGGGGGGTGCTGGTAATGAGAGCTCTTAGATGGCCGAATAGGAAGACAGGAGGACCTGGGATGGAAACAGAGCCATTTGGACCTGAATCTATCTTTTGGGTAGTGGGGCACTCCCTGCCATGTGCTGGCTCAGCCAAGGATGGGTGGCATTCAGGAAAGAGAGCAGTCACAAAGATGTCAGTCTTCAGATGTGACATAAGGTGGGGAAGTCTGCAGCAAGAATCTCTTAAGCCAATGGATCCCACAGACAATTTCCAAGCCTAAAAGTTCACTTGACTCCCCCACAGTTCTACTCTGCATCTTGGCATGGTGGCCAGACCCTAGGACCCCACTAAAGACCTTGGAAGTTCTATTTGGAAATTTTAGCGCTTCTTTTTTTTTTGGGGGGGGGGGAACATCACTGCTCTCCGGTGGTGGGAGTAGAAGGCCCAACCCCACTGCTGGAATTGAACCTCCGTCCCAGTGGGCCACAGTCCCGCGCACAACCACTACGCCACTGGGGCTCAGCCCTTTTATTTGGAAATTTTAGATGGGGAGTCTCAGACCACAGTCCCAGGTCCCCAAGGCCAGGATCTGGAGACAACTAAGTTGGGGCTTCCCCTTGGGTAAACAAACACAGGACAGATTGTGTATAGTGGCCATCCAGTGTGACGAGGGATTGGTCCCCTGGTATAGGGAAGATGCCTAATGTATTAAGAGATGTGTGTGTGTGTGTGTGTGTGTGTGTGTGTGTGAGAGAGAGAGATATTGAAGTCTTTGCTTATGCTTGCCACAGACTTCGGGACATGCAGAATCTGCTCCATCAGAATTCTAATGCTGCTGCCAAGACCACCACCACAGCAAAATCGCCATTTGTTGAGACCCCGTGTTAATTCTGGAAATTGGATGGTTTGACCACAGACACAGACGAGGAAAGCCCTAGTGATGGTTTTTCAAGATAACTGAACCCACTGCAGGTGAGTCCATTCCAGCTCACACAAACCGACAGGATCCCATAAGAAAACTTCAGAGGGGATCTCCAGGGCCGTGACCTCTCTGGGAAAAGACTGCCACTATTTCTCCCTCAGAATGGCCTGGTGAGGTTGCGCTGTCACCCTTTCGGTTAGCAGCTAAACATTCAGACCACTGCCCCAGTGGAGCATCTCTCTGTAAGAATTGCAGCCAAGAAAACCCTTGAACCCTGTCCTCTACCCATCAAGATGAGTCGAAATTCAAGGGCCATGTCTCTGCTGTCTTGGCTTATGTTATTTCCAACCCTCATGGTGATCCCCCAAGATAAGTGTTGCTAGCCTTGCTTTACCCATGGAAAAGTCACGATTGGCGAAATTGAGTACCTTTGTCCTGGTCACACGGCCTGCAAGGGGTCGTGCCAGGCTGGGAAAGCAGGTCACCTAGCTGGGATACTTCCATTCAAGGGGACTGGTGGGGAGTGCCCTCCCTAGGGAGACAGTGAGGCCTCTCTGTGCCTTCGGGTGCCCGTTGGTAATATGGAGATTGTCGTGCAAAGAGCAAGAGTTGAGGGGTGTCAGGTGCTGTGCTCTGAGCCTGTGGGTCCACTTGCAGTGAGTCACTGGAGCTTGTATTCCCGCCTGCCTGGAGGCCTGCGTGGGAGGCTGGGGGGAGCCTGGGTCTCAGCTCCAGGTTAGTTACTGATAGCGAGATGCTCCCCTCACGGCTAGGACCCAATTCAGGTTGTTGGCCCTGGAAGGGGGCTCCCCACCCCCTTACCCCCTACCCCAACCCCCCACCCAAGGGCAGCGGGCTTTAGGGAGAGACAGCTTCTTAGTCAATGCTTCCTCCCCAGCCCTCAGTATGCCAAAGGCTAGCCAGCCAGCACTGGAATCTCAACCCAGGCGCAGGAGCGCAGCGAAGGTAACCAGCGTCGCCACCCCATTCCAAGACCTGCACAGAAACGCCTCCCCCTCCTTTGTTTGTCTTTCACATTTGTGGAGACCCAACATGTCTTTCTGTGCCTGGGCTGTACCCTGCCCCCAGACCCCTCCACCCCATCCCCACTTAAGTCTTGCCTTAAGTCTTGAACGTTGGGCCCCACTGGATGAATGAAAACTACCCCTCCGAGGCGCCCCCCCCCCTTCAAGGGGCACCCAGGGCACGTGGCACACCAGCCACTCCTGGGGACAGCCTCTGGGGGCCGTCGTCCCGGTCCACCAAGCCTGGCGACCACGTGCAACTAAAGAGAAAAGAGAGCATTATTCGGAATTAAGGCACGCCCCGCCCCGCCCCACGACTTTCGGGGGAATCAGCACCTTCCAGCAGGTGGAGGGGGCGTGGTTGGGGGTGGTCCGGGCCGCTCCCCTGGGCCTGCAGCTGTCCCGCAGGGAAGTCTGACATCCTAGGGGGCGGGGAGGGGGTGGAGAGGGTGTTGGAGAGGAAAGGAAGAAATGGATGGGGAAAGGGGCCCTGAAGGAAAGGGAACCCCCCCAAGAGGCCCCCCCAAACTTGAGCCCCTTAGCCACGCGGTAAACTGAGGCCTGGCGGGCGGCTCCTCCGCGCCCCGCCCCCTCCCGCCCCGTCTACGGGGTGCCAGCCCCAGAGGCCACTCCCCAGTCCAGTGCCCAGCTGCCAGGGCCCTGGCATCCAGCCCCCGCGCCGGGCCTGAAGCGAGCGGTGGAGGCGCGCCAGCCGCGCCCCCCTCCTGGCCGCGCGCCCAGCGCCAGTCCCTGGAGCCCGCTTCTCCCGCTCTGATGTAAACCGATATTTTAATTCTCTTACAAGGAATGGTGTTTAAAGAAATGACTTAACCGGATTACTCATCGTCTATAATGACTTGGCCCCGCTCCGTGGCTATTCCTAGACGTGACGCTTGAGGCTTTGATTCTTTCTTTTCTTTCGCTACTTTTTTTTTTCTTTTTTTAATACCAAGAAATTACAGCCTCGTGTTCACGGTGGACCCACCCCCTACACGCCCTCCTCGCACAGCATCCTGGGAGATGGAGTTCAGTTCTCTCTTGGCCCTGGCTCCCTCCCGATCGCTTGGGGCCTCTGAACCCTTACCCTGCATCTCCACCAGGTCGGTGTGGGAATCGTGGGATCTGCCTCTGTGGTGGGAATTCCTTCTACAGAAACGCTGGCCCTTCTGCAGGCCAGTCATGTCTCAGTTCCTTCATCAGACAAATGGGAGGGGCAGTGACTCCACTGAGATCTTATCGAAGAACGCTGAACTTTTTTCTACTGTTGCCTTTAGTATTAATTGTCCAGTGCATTTTGTGCTGAAATCCATTTTCAATTGAGTAGGCCAGGCCACGGGAGCCCCAGTGGCATAGTGGGTTAAGCTGGGCTGCTAATCACAAGGTCAGCAGTTTGAAACCTCCAACTCCTTCATAGAACAACAACGAGGCTTTCTGCTCCTGTCAAGATTTAGAGTCTCAGAAACTCATCAGGGCAGTTTTACTCTGCCCTAGCAGGCCTCGCTGTGGACTCCGTCACTGTGAGCCAGGCCAAGCCTTCGTCAACCGAATCCTCTAGATTTTACACGTACTCAACATGCAGCCAGCCCTTCCCCACCCTTCAATGTTTGTGGGTGAGAAGATGAACTTGTTCATCACTCACCCACTGAGCCTCAAGGTCCATCCTCACCTGTATCGTGGGGATAAGTCCTGTGCTGATTTCATAAAACTGGTATGAGATGAAATTAAACAGCCCATAAAAGACACGGGGTGCAGTTCCTGATAGGATAAACACTAGCCAGAGGCATTTCCACCTTCCTAGCTTCCGCGTACTGGAACTAATAATAATAAAAAACCAATAAAAGTATTTAAATAAATAAAAAATGAAATGGAATGGAATGCATGATGATCTGTATCTCGGGCATTTGTGGCTGGATTGGGTACGGGCCATTCTGAGTCAAACACTCAGGCGGTTCACTCTGCCAGGAATGACTCACTCAGGAGGGATGGTGTCACACTCTCCCCTCCCCCCCAAAAGGACATGTCTCACAGTGCTGGCGGTGACAGGACAATGTCCACCAATCTCGTCAGAAGGCCAGTGGACACAAGGACTCCTCAGCTCCACACCCAATCACCAACAGCTAAGAGGAAGAAAGGGAGGTTTCTTACCAACTTCTGCAATACGGATTTGATCTAGATAGGCACTCAAGATGCAGTGACAATTTCTGGTGGTTACAATACCGAAAAAAGTTGGAGACCAGGAGCAGAGACCCTCAGCTACCACTCACTCTCAGCGAGGCACCGTCGACTCCTAAAGACTTCTAGGACAGAGTAGAAGTGCCCCGAGACGGTACCTCTTTCGGGCCTCATCTTCCTCCTGCAGCGCGGCTGCTGTCTTGGAACTGCCGACCCTGTAGATCACAGCCCAATGCCTAGCCGCTGCGCCACAGGGGCCCGTGCTGGGAAACACGGTCCACACGCCCCAACGTGCAGCCTTGTGGGAAACCATCTCAAGAACAGATCGGGCGCCTTGAACGTCAATGAGTGAAGAGCAGACGAGTCGTGAGATGACATCAGGGATCTCATACAGGGAGCTCCAAAGGTCACTGAAAAGACAGGAAGGAGAGGAAAGACCAAAATGAATGCCAAGCGAGACTCCGAAACTTGTTTTTGAATATAGAGTGGCTAAAGTGAATGGAAGAAATGATGAAGTAAAAGGGCGGGCAGAAGATCTCAAAGGACAGTTTGAGCAGACCAAATATCCTAATGAAATGGGTGAAGACCCGGAGTGAGCAAACCCAAAGGGAAGAACGTGTTCAGCATACCTCAAGCCGAAAGAACTGAAGCCAAAAAAAATTCAAGCTTTGAATAGAATTATTGAAGGGTTCTACGAGCAGAAGAGGATGGAAGGAACACAGGCACTCGTACCGAAAGACCTGATGGATGTTCAAACCCTTCAGGAGGTAGCAATGACCAAGAACTGATGGTACTGAGGGAAGAAGTCCAAGGTGCACGTAAGGCACTGGAAGCTCTCACTCTACTGGGCCAAGAAACTCAGATTAGTTACCTGGCCAGCCTCCCAAGAGACCCATATCTGTGCCTATCCCAAAGAAAGTTGATCCAACAAAAGACAGAAATTATCATTAATAGCACACCCAAGTAAAACTTTGCAGAGGCAATTAAAAAAAATGTTTCCAGCAGTGCATCAACAGGGAACTGTTGAATCAAGCCAGATTCAAAAGAGGATGTGAAACTAGGGATATCAATGCTGATGTCAGATGGATCTTGGCTAAGTGCAGAGAGTATCAAAAGGATATTTGCTGGTATTACTGACGACACAAGGGCATTTGGCTGTGTGCTTTCTATCAAATTATGGATACCCTTGTGAAGCATAGGAATTCCCTAACACTTCATTGTGGTTAGGCAACACCTGTACATCAACCGAGAAGCAGTTACTGTAACTTAAGGGGATATTGCCTAGTCTAAAACCCGGAAAGGTGGGTGTCAGCATGGTATCCTTTCACCTTACTTAGTCAATCTGTATGCTGAACCCATATCCAAGAATCTGGACTATACATAGAATGGGGCATTGGGATTGGAAAAAGGTTTATTCAAAATCCGCGATATGTAGATGACACACTTAAATTGCTGGAAGCCAAGAGGACTTGGAGAGTTTACTGAGGACGATCAAAGACTATAGTCTTCCATCTGGATCATACCTGAGCATAAAGAAGAAGAAAAAATCCTCACTAGTGGACCAATAAGCAGCATCGTGACAAACAGAAAAAAAAAGATAGAAGTAGACCAGGATTTCCTTCTACTTAGATCCCGTCACTGCGCAAGGAAGCAGCAATCTGGAAAACAAATGATACATTTCACCGGGCAAATCTTCTTTTTTTTTTTTTTTTGGCATCACTGCTCTCCGGTGGTGGGAGTAGGAGGCCCAGCCCCACTGCTGGAATTGAACCTCCGTCCCAGTGGGCCGCAGTCCCGCGCACAACCACTACGCCACCGGGGCTAAGCCCGCAAATCTTCTTTAAAACAATACTTCTTTAAAGTGTCAAAAAGCAAAGATGTCCCTTTGAGAAATTAGGTGTACCTGATTGAAGCCCTGCTGTTTTTAATTGCCTCGTCTGCGTGTAGAAGTTGGACCACGAACAAGGAAAACTGAAGAGTCAATGTCTTTGATTCATCGTGTTGGCAGAGGACACCGAAGGTACTGTGGACGTCCAGAACAAACAAGCCTGTGTTGGAAGAAGTACGGCCAGCCAGAGTGCTCCTGAGGAGGGAGGCCAGTGAGGCTTTGTCTCCTGCTCTTTGGGTGCATCATCAGGAGGCACCGGTCTCTGGAGGATGCCGTCATGCTCATGAGAGCAGTGGGACGGTGAAAGAGAAAGGGCTCTCCTGCGTTGAACAGACACACGACTGCCACTGTGGACGCAAACGTAGCACAGAGGAGGCCAGGGAGGCAGGACCAACCAGAGTCTCAGGGCGTTGTACAGAACGTGACTGTCCGTACAACAGTCTCCTTCCCAGCAGCCTGTGAGGTTGGTCAAGGTCCTAGCTGCCTGGGGATTCTGTTCCCTGGTCATGGCTATGTCTCCAGCCTCGCTCAGGACACAGAAGGATGACAGGAAGTGTGGATGGATGGATGGATGGATGGATGGATGGATAGATGGATAGAGCATCATCATTGCTTTTCAGATAAGGGACTTGAGGTGCTGAAAGGTTGAGGGGCCTGCCCAAGGCCACACAGTGGGCTGTGTTTATATGTGGGAAAGAGCCCCACATTGCCTCTCCGTGCCAGTCCCTTCACTGCTTTCTGGGTCTCGTGGGAATTCACCTTTGACCCTTAGAGTTAAAGACATTCAGAACCTCAGGTTTCCACAGTACTGGGACTTTGGGCAGGACGGTGGGGGGTGGGGGCGTTGTACTATACACCAGCCCCCAGTCTCATGAAGAAAGGAAGCCAGGGATTCGGACTGGATGGAGAAGGTGGGGGGAGGAGCAGAGGTTCAGGTGCGGCTGTGCCTCAGGTATGGACAAAACCCCGACACCGCAGAGAAGGGAGTTTTCGTGGACAATCAGGCTCTTGACAATCTGTCATCCCTAACCCAGCTCCGTAACCCACCCTCCACCCCCCACCCCGCCTCCTCATTCCCTCTCCCTCAACCCCAGCAGTTTCCCCCCAAAAGGCCGAAAGCTATTTCTGCCTTTTTCTAAAAGAGGCATTTGAAGCCATGAGCCAATATTTTCCATTCCTGGGCTTGGGTATCATCTATTTCGGGCGTTTGTTGTTTTCCATGAGTTGCAAATGCCACAGTGAAGCTGGCCTTTCCTGGACAGCTAGCGCAGGGCAGCAAAGGCCCAGCAAGGCGGAGCCAGCGGTTAAAAATACTCCGGGCTCGTTTCTCCTTTGAAAACAAAGCCCTGGGGGCCTTTTGCAGCGGCCCGAGCCTGGGAACAGAGCTTCCCAGGGCAGAGAACTGGCTGTGTTCTGTTTCCTGAGTACATGGGATGGGTTTGTGGCTCAGCCGTGGCACCAATTTGCTCTGTGAGCTGAGACATCGCTCTGAGCTTCTCTGGTTCCGTGACCTGTTCTCCAAAATGAGGTCTACAGATGGTCTGGAAGGTCCCTCTGAAGCTGTGCCCCCAAGGCTGAGAGCGCTGCCAGTGCCGGCTGTCTTCCTAGAAATGGGTCCCCAGGGCTGAGCCCCAGTGGCGTAGTGGTTGTGCACGGGACTGCGGCCCACTGGGTTGGAGGTTCAATTCCAGCTCACAGGAGCAAAGGCTGGGCCTCCTACTCCCACCACCAGAGGGCAGTGATGCCTAAAAAACTAAAGAAAAAAAAAAGGGCCCCCAGGAGATGCTGGAAGGCTGAGGCAGCTTTGGAAAAGGCAGCTTTTCGCTCACCTCCCTGGGAGCTCCCCACCCCAGAAAGGGTTGGAAGGGGATCTCCAGTGTTCTTGGCGAACTTGTGTCATTGCCCAAAGACCAAGTACCCTGGAAACAGTAACAAGACTCAGATCTGTGGCGTCTGAGATAATTCTACTCCTGGGGATTCCAGGTGTTACAGGGCAGAACCCCTCCCTAGGATCTTCTTGACAGCAGGCCACCCGGTCTTGCTTCTGCAGTGCAGCAGGGTGGGTTTGAACCGCCAACCTTGAGGCGGGTAGGCGAGTGTCCAGGGAGACTAAGCACCATCAAGAGGGGATTTGACAAGGAAATAATGGCAGAGCAGTTACACACGTGAAGCAGACATCCGTCCCGCCCCAGAATGCTCTTCAAGACAATCAGGATGCAGGGAAGAAGAGGAAGCTGTAGAATAGAACCATCAGATGTGTATCATTTACTTTATTATTTTTTTTTGGCATCACTGCCCTCTGGTGGGAGGAGGAGGCCCAGCCTTGCTCCTGGAGAGCTGCTGCTGGATTTGAACCGCCAACCCAGTGGGCCGCAGTCCCGCACACAACCACTGCGCCACCAGGCTCAGCCCTCTCACCACTCTTACAGCATTGCATACATCTATTGTATCAAGCATGTTTGTACATAGGTTGCCTTCAACATTTCCAAAACATTTCCTACTTGAACCCTTCGTATCAGCTCCTCTTTTTGCCCCTCCCCCCCACCGCTTCCCACCCTCGTGAACCCTCGATCAATTATATATTGCCATTAGTATTTTGTATCTCACACAGTCTGTTGTCTCCTTTCACTCCCATTTCTGTTATTCATCCACTTCGAGTATCATTTATTTTAAAACACACCTAAGACAAAGCTACTTCTTTTTCTTCTCTTCTGAGCCATGGATATCTGTTGTTGTTGTTGTTGTTGTTGTCATCGTTGCTGTTGTATGCTGTCCAGTCAGTTCCAACTCATAACGACCTCTTCACACAACAGAATGAAAGGCTGTCTGGTCCTCCACCACCCTCCGCATCTTCACCACTGTTCTTATCTTTGAGCCCCTTGGCCTAGCCACTGTGTCAAGCCAGCTCATAGGGGGCCTTCCCCTTTGACGCTGTCCCTCTCCTTTGCCAAGCATGATGTCCCGCTCCAGAGACCGAGCTCTCCTGCCAGCATGCCCAAAGCACATGGGACGAAGTCTTGCCATCCTCGCCTCTAAGGAACATTCTGGCTGTACTTCCTAGACAAATTTGTTTCTTCTTTTGGCCATCCGGGGGCCTTTCAATATTCTTCACCAGCACCGTAATTCAAATGCATTGTTTTTTTTCCTCTTCGGGTTTCTTTATTCAATGCCTGACGCGTCGCATGCACAGGAGGCAAGTGAAAGTAGTAGGATTTGGGGGAGGTGCACCTAAGTCCTCAAAGGGGTCTCCTTGCTTTTCAATGCTTGAAAGAGGTCCCGTGCACCAGTTACCCAAACGGGATGCTTTCTTGACTGCTGCTTCCACAAGCCTTGATTATGGATCCAAGCAAGATGAAACCAATGACAATTTCAATCATTTCTCTGCTGAGCATAATGCTACCTCTTGGTCCATTCTTTACATTGAGGTGAAGATTCTTTACATTGGGCTGTAATCCATACCGAAGGCTGCAGCCCTTGATGTCCATCAGAAAGTGCAAGTCACCCACACGTTAAGCAAGCAAGGTTGTACCATCTGCATATGAAAGATTGTTAAGGGCTGAGCCCCGGTGGCGTAGTGGTTGTGCGCGGGATTGCGGCCCACTGGGACGGAGGTTCGATTCCAGCAGTGGGGCTGGGCCTCCTACTCCCACCACTGGAGAGCAGTGATGCCCCCCCCCCAAAAAAAAGAAAGCTTGTTAATAAGCCTTCCCCCAATCTGGATGCCACATTCTTCTTCATATGGCACAGACTCTCTGAGGACTTGCTCAGCATACAAATTGAATACGTATGGTGAGAGGATACAACCTTGACACACCTTTTCTAAATGTAGCCCTTTCAGTATTCCCTTGTTCCTTTTGCACACCTGCTTCTTGATCCAGATATAGGTTCTGCACAATGAAGTGCTTTGGAATTCCCATTCTTCTCAAGGTGATCCACAGTTTGTTGTGATCCACAGTTAAATGCCTTGGCATGGTCAATAAAACACAAGTAAACATCTTTTTGGTTTTCTCTGCTTTCAGCCAGGATCCATTGATGTCATCAAGGATCCCCCTGGTTCCGCTTCCTCTTCTGAATCCAGCCTGAACTTCTGGTAGTCCCCGGTCAAGGTACTGCTGCAACTGTTATGGAATGATTTTCAGTAAAGTTTTACTTGCATATGATATTAATGACATTGTATAATCTACGCATTCTGTTGGGTCATCTTTCTTTGGAAGGATTATAAATATGGGTCTCTTCCAGTCAGTCGATGAAGTAGTCGTCTTCCAAATTTCCTGGCACAGATGAGAGAGTGTTGCCAGTTTCCATTAGTCCAAATGTTTCATCGTTGAAATATTTCTATTGGCATTCCATCAATTCCTGGAATCTTCTTTTTGGCTAATGCTCTCAGTGCAGCTTTCAACTTTTTTTTGGTTCTTGCTCATAGGCTACCTCCTGAAATGGTTGAAGTTGACCAGGGTTTTTTTTTTTTTTTTGCTTTTTTTCCTGTGTATTCTTTCCATCTTCTTTTGAGGCTTCCTGTATCATTCAAAATTTTACCCATAGAATATATTTCTATCTATCTATACATACACATTTTTCTATGTTTGTGTGGGGTGGGGGAGTTCTTGAAGAGCTCATCCAGTCTAATAATGGTCTTTGCTTCTGGGACACACAAGAAAATGAATTTGGAGTTGTGACTGAGAGGAGTAATATTTTTATAGACAGACTGTGTTGAATTATTACATGTGGCTTTTTTATTGAGACATCCAGACACCAAAACAGTTGAAGGGCTACAGGATCCTCTCAGGCTGCTCTGGGCTGTAGGGTTCAGTCCCATTGGTAGCTGGGGTGCAGTAAGAAAGGACTGGATGCTGGAGATGGGGGAGTATGAGATAGAGGCTTTGAGCCATGACAGTGTTCAAGCTTTTAGGAAAGCAAATAGAGATGTCGTTCCTCCTCCGCCAGATTCACTGGCCACTGTAAATTACTTGCTATTGCAAACAGTTGCCTAAGGAGGCAATTAAATTCAAATCATATTGTTCCTGGGTTGGCAAGGGCAGGTGTTGACTTGCTGGGGCTTGGCACAACCACCCCTGTAAGAATGTGTTGGGCTGTCTACCTGCTAGAACAATCCTCTTCCATGCTGGGGTGAGCCACTGCTTTGTGTGGTCTCTAGAGAGTTCCTTAGCAGTGAAGATATCCAACCCAGGAAGGGGGCTTGGGCCCAAACTCAAGAGGGCACCTTCCAGGTCTCAAACCCCAACCTGGAGCTCAATCCCTGGTTCAGTCAATCCTTACAGAATGAACCAAAGTGAGACTCAAGACTCCATAAGGCCCCCGAGACCAGTCCATCACAAGGCCAGCTGCATGTGCAGCTGTGACCGCACGGGAGTCTGCTTCCTGCTTCCTTCAAGCACTTCCTTTCTTCCCGGGTTGCCCCTCTATCTGTTCAGGGGCCTGGTGAACCCTCACCTGGCAGGCTCTCTGTTCCAGCCCCCTCTCTGCTGCCCAGAGCCAGGGTGCAGATGTGACTGTTGTGGCACTCAATGTGGGACTGGAGCTGGGATCCAAACCCACACCGGTGTGCCTCCACAGTCGCCACTCCTCTGGCAGGAAGGGTGACTTGTAAATTGGGAAGTGGGGAGCTTCTGGATGGTTGCGAAATATGGATGGGGCTATGCCTGCTACCAAATCCATAGGGGCTGGCTTTTACAGGCCCACCCGTTATCATGCAGACACGTGCTTTGGACATGTTGTCAGGAGACCCCAGACCCTGCCAAGGATTTGCTCATTTTGGGGGGGGGGACATCACTGCCCTCTGGTGGTGGGAGTAGGAAGCCCAGCCTTTGCTCCAGTGGAGCTGGAATTGAACCTCCATCCCAGTGGGCCACAGTCCTACGCACAACCACTACGCCACCGGGGCTCAGCCCCAGGATTTGTTCATTTTGACTGGGGTCACTGTTGAGGGATCACCAATCCTCTCTGCCCACATTGGGTTGGGCAGGACCCAGGTGGGCAGGGGGAGCTGGGAAATACCCACAACTGTTTTCCAAGTCAAGGTCACAGCCACTTTTCTTCCCCATCCCAATCCCACAGCAGGATGGACTTCACACTGCAGCCCCCAGAACTCTGGGGTTTCCTCTAGGGAAACTGAGAGGCCTAGCAGCAGTGGTTCCCTGCAGTCTCTCCACCTGAGACGTCTTATTCCATGCACCCTTGTCTTTGAGCCATAGGTATCTGAGAGGTACCGTTTTTTGCACTCACTTTACTGACCCAGCGGTGTGAACCTACCTGGGGTGCAGCAGAAGCAACGCAAAACGAGTCATAGTGACTCTATGGGACAGAATAGAAACTGTCCCTGTGACTTTTCAAGATTGTACATTTTGGGGGGGGGGGGGGGCATCACTGCTCTCCGGTGGTGGGAGTAGGAGGCCCAGCCCCACTGCTGGAATTGAACCTCCGTCCCAGTAGGCCGCAGTCCCGCGCACAACCACTACGCCACTGGGGCTCAGCCCTCAAGATTGTACATTTTTGTAAGTGTACAAAGCCTCGTCTTTCTCCTGCTGGGCATCTGGTGGATTCGAACTGCTGACCTTGAGGTTAGCAGTTAAACATTTATCCCACTACTCCATCGTGACTGCACTTTGCAGCAGAATCTGCTCCTGTAGAAATGACAGCCAAGAAAAGTCGACAGAGCTCTTGGCAGTTCAGTAACACAAAATGCACCTTGAGCCAGAATCAACTGGGGCTGAGGGGGGGCATCTGCCTTGGGTTGGGGCTTTTGACTGAGACGGGATGGGGTGAGGGGGGGGAGCACACTACAATTCCCAGCGTCCCCTGTTCTTAAGGGGCGGACTCTACTCCTTCAAGGAAGGACTGGGTTTACCAACCGGAGCGCAAAGAGGGGCGAGGGCGGTGCCCGGAGGGGCGGGGTCTGAAGGGAGGTGGCTGGAGGGCAGAGTCCCGGGCCAGTCGCGCCCAGAGCGCGGGGACCAGAGTCGCGCGTGGAGGGTGATCTTGGGGGCGGGCGCCGCGGAACCTCGCCGGGGCCATGGGTAAGAAGCTCCTCTCTCGGCCGGCCTCAGGGCGGGGCTCGGCCGCCCCCCGGGAGGCCCACGATCCCCCCCACCCCCACCCCACCCCACCCCCCTCCGGCTCGGCCCGCGGAGGCCAAGATTTGTCCAGCCGCGGGGGCCGGCGGCGGCTCGCGGGGGGTGGTGCGGGGCCGGCCGGGCGCGCGGGCCGGGGAGCCGGGAAAGGAGCCCATGGGGCGCGCCGTCCCCCCCGCCCCACCACGCCCGGCCCGGCGCGGGGCGCTGAGACCGGGTGTCTCATCGAGAGAGAGAGAGAGAGAGAGAGAGAGAGAGAGAGAGAGAGAGAGAGAGAGAGAGACAGAAAAAAAGTTTGGGCGGCGAGGGGCTTCCCGGGCGTTGATCTCGAAACTTTTTTTTTTGCCGTCTCTAGACTGAAAGTTACCAAGTCCCGGACAGTTCTGTCATCCCACTTCCTGTGCGGTTTCAATCTCGAGCTGGTCTCAGCTAATTTGTTGTGACAGCTGTCAGCAGCAGTTTCTCCGGCCCCCGGGCCCCCTCCCCCAGGCCCGGCTCCCCGCTTCTCAGAAACGCGCCTCGCGGCCGAGAAGAGGCGCCAGGCTCCGCTGGGCGCGCGCGCGCGCGCGCGCGCGCGGGGGGCGCTCTCCCCCGCGGCCGCCCGTTTCCTGAAAATGACGGGGCCCGGGGTTTTGAAGAACTTGCTCAAGGCGCTTTGAAGAAGCCGCCGTTCCTCTTTCAGCCGGGGAGGGGGGGGCGGGGGTGTCCGGCGCGCCGCGCTCTCGCCCGGTCTTCTCCGGTCCGCCCTCCGCGGCCGCCCCCCGTAGGGAGCGCCCCACTTTTCCCGGCGCGGCTTCTTCTCCGCTTTCCTCCGCTCTTCCCTCGGGGATCCGCCTGGGGCAGGGTGGCCATCCGGGGACGGGACGGGACGGCACGGGGCAAGGGTGCGCAGGGGAGCAGCGCGCGCTGCCGTCTTGCTGAGATCTGATTTCGCGTGGGGGCGGGCACCCCGTGTCCGCGGGACCCGGCCGTGGACGCGCAGCCCTTCTTCCGGGCTGGGAGCTCCGCTGGGGGAGGTGGACGTGCACCGAGTTCTCCGTACCCGCGACGCCAGGGAGACTGTAGCCAGAGTCGACCCCTCTGTCCTAGGGACCCACCCAGAGTGCAGGCAGAGCAGAAAGGACCCCGGAGGATCAACCCCGCTCCTTGGATTTGCCCGCGGGGAAGCAGAGGCTTAGAGACCCAGCTCTGGTCAGGCAGTGAATGAGAGCGGGCGTCCGATACCCCATCGACTCCTTCCCAGGTGGGACATCTGTCTAAATTGGCCCGCCCTCTCAGACCAGGACTCGCAGGCTTGGAGAGCCACCCTCCGGGACACTCAGAGGGGTATGGGAAAAGGAATGTCCCATACAGAGGGCAGACAGCCCCTATCCCATCCGGCCCCACTGGACTGTTGGTTGACATCTTGAATAACTCCCTTCAGCCTCCAAGGCTGGTTTTTCCAGAGGCAAGGACAGCGGTACAGTCGGAAGCCTTTGTTGTGATCATTCAGCATCCAGCGCTCCAAGCCAGTCCTTTCCTGTTTCGTTGTGATGACAATAGCAAACCAGAACAGACTGGTACCTTAAAAAATGGGACCGAGTGATATGCTCACCGGAATGGGAAATGTTACAGGTTGAAATCTGGAGTGGGAGACTCAGAGAGGTGTCCTGAGTACGAGTAGGAGGAGCCTGGTGCAGGCAACTCGCTGATTGACAGAACTGTGAAGCAGCCACATTCAGAGGAGTGCACTCTCGCCCCGCCCTTTCCTTGAGCGGGGCACCACTGCTTCCAACTCTGCTGGGTAAGAGACTGGGTTGCTCAGCCACATGCATGCACAGGGAAATCAGGTTTCCAGCAGGGATGCCAACCCTTCGTTTTTCTCATGACAGTTACTGTTCTGGTTCACCCAGGCCTTACAAAATAGGATCTGCTCCAGGTTTGCCTGGTCTGCATGACTGAAGCAGGAAGAACTGGGTCAGTAGTTCACAGCCCTGTCTGGGAATAGGGTCTTCGAGGATTCCCTCCCCTCCAATTCTGGCTCAAGAAGGTTCTGGGAGCTAACAGTGAGTGTCCCCTTTGGTGCTCTTCTCCACACTCACTAAGGCCCTCAGCATGGCCCCAACTGCTCTTCTAGACCCTGCACCCCCATCCCAGCCTAGCCCCTGAAGGGCTTGGTATGAGCTGTCTTCAGTAATGGGGGGTGGGGGGCGTATCCCATGCCCAGCTCTCTGTCCTCAGTGCTGGCAGAGCGAAGCCCTTGGCAGTTCTTCACTGCTACCCCGCCCGCCCTGGAGTGAGCTCCAGGCCTCAGAGACAGCCGCCAGGCAGCAGGCTCCTGGGCTGCAGAGTGGACTGCGGCTTCAAAGGCAGTCTTTGTTTCGGGTTCCAGCTCAGCTCAGGGAAACTTAAGCCAACGACCTCAGGCAAGGGGGTGGGGCGGTGTCTGCCCGTTGTTAGTGAGGCTGCTGTGAGTGTGATTGTCATCGTTGACGAAGTGTTCCCAGTGGGTGACTTTTCATGAACGGAAGTGTTGCTTCCTTCCCATCACACCAAGGGTGAGCAGCTCGTGCCTCAGGCCCGTCCAACAGCCAGCCACAGAGAGAGGTGCGCCTCTCAGGCCCAGGTTCTAGTAGGCATTCAGTTGCCACACAGGTTGTGTGGCCCTCAGCCAGTCGCAGCCCCTCTCTGGGCGTGAGGGGGTCTCTCTTTCGGCCTCCTAACACCAGTGTTCACCTGGCACCTGCTCTGTGTGCACTGCCCTGTTGGGGGCAGTGGTAGTCAACCAGTCAGACTTCTGATCTCACAGGGGAGGGGGAGGGGCAGGGTGCAGGGGACATGCGCACCCATGTCCAGCTTGGCTTGTAGGGACACTGTTTCTAGCTTAGCATATTGGACCCACCAAGTCCAGCACCTTCACCATACTAATGGAGACGCTGAGGCACCGAAGCAGTGAATGTGCCTGGCCCCCTTCCCACCTCCCACCCTGCTCATTCCAACTGACTTCCACACGCCATCTGGCAGGACAGGGGCCCAGCCCAGAGGACTCCCTAAGCACTGGGGAGCAATGTCTCTTACCCTTGTCCAGAGTGGAGTCCAGGTGTGTTAAGAGCCCAACAATGACACCCCACAACCCCTGTGATTGTCATGGTTGTTTCCATGTGAATGACATGACTTTGGAGATCAGAGGTTACCTTTTCTTTTCATTTGGACATCCCCACCCCCTAAAAAGAGAGCATCTGGGGTCTTGGGTAGGAAGATGAAGACTTGTAGCAAGACGGCCACCCAGTGGCTCGTGGGTGGCAGCAGTCCTGCAGGGGCTACTGGCTTGCTCTTCTGTGGGCTGGGAGACTGGGGTGGCCAGTCCTGAAGGTCCCTCCCACCCTGGCTGACCTAGATGGTGGGCTCACTCATCATCCACGGCAGTGGGTTTCAACCGTGTTGTTAGCGGAACCCTTCGTCTATTCAGATGAAGATTTCTGTGGAAGGCTGCCCTGTGGATGAGGGCCACCAAGGGCAGGTCCTCAGGCTCACTGGAGACTGTGGGCAGGCAGGCTGCAGAAGGGGGGCCTAAGGCCCCGGGCCCTGTAGGCCCGCCTGGACCAGCACTGGCCCTGCATGTAGTAGAGAACACAGAGGCCGAGTTCATTTGGGGACATGGCTCTGTCCACGGAGAGTGTTTGCCTTTGTGACTCAAGGCTGGAGCGCTAATCGCTTTCCCATCTGGGGTTAAACAGCTCAGACTAGGTGACCTCCTTCCCAGGTAACTTGAGTGCCAGCTCCAGGGGCTTCTGCCTCCACCTGGCCCCTGCGAAACCCACAAATTCCACAATGGGATGGGAAGGGACTGGGGCCCCCGATGATGAAGAACTTTAACTTCCGATGCCCGGGACCCACCCAGGACCTAAAATCCGATCCGTCCTCTGGGGGTCAGGTCCTGGCATCAGTGTTTTTACATCCTCTCTCTTCACTGTCTAGTCTCCATCCCCACCCCCACTCCGAGGCATAGTGGTAACTCCTTGGGCTGCTAATTGCAGAGTCAGCAGTTCGAAACCCCCAGGCACCCCGAAGAACAAAGATGAGACTTTCTACTCCCATAAAGAGATGCAGCCCTGGAAACTCACAGGAGACGTCCACCTGTGTCCTACAGGGTCATTATGAGTTGACATTGACTGACAGCCGTGGGTTCTATATTTTGTTAGGCCCAGGGAGACAGTGACTTGCCAGGGATACACAAACAGCGCGTCGTAGGGCTAGAAACCCCCAAACACCCTCAGAAAAGGGTGGGGTGAGTCCCCGGGTGGTGAGGACTAGAACCTCAGAAAAAAGAACCTCAAAGGAGGCTGGCGAGGGACTGGGGGAAGCAGGGGAGGGTCCGTGCTCTGAGGGCCCGGTGGCGAACCTCAGCGATTCCCAGACCTCCAGCAAGGGTCCTCAGGGCCCTTCTCTCCCATCTCACAGTCGGAAGACCGAGTCTCAGAGCCAGGAGGAGTGTCTGGTGGGAGGGTTAAGCGTCAGCACTTGGGCTTTTGGGAGGTTGGCCGCCTCCTGGATTGGTCAGAGTGACTGGAGTCTCTTTTCGATCTGAGTGAGCATTGGTTCTTCTTTTACGCATAGTTGGACTTTTCAAATTTTTTTTGCAAATGTTGCTGCGCCCATTTTGGGCCTCCTGGTCTCCCTCTCTGACTCAGGTTCCCCCCCTGCTTCCCATGGGATTTCTCCTAGGACTAACTGAGAGAGGCACCTGAGAGAGCAGAGGACACCCACAGAGTGAGGGCATAGGTGCTGGTAGTAGTCCCCCATCAGCTCAGAAAGGGGACGCCAGATTCCAGCAGTCCCGGCCCCTAGCCCTGCCTCCGAGTGGGGCATGTCTATGGACCAGAGAGTCCTGATCCCTCTGGAGTCAAAAGGAAACCTACCAGATTCCAGCAGCAAGGCTTTCCTGTGCTGCGGTAAACCAGGAATAGAGAAAGGCAGGCTGTACTAGAATTCCAAGAGACCTGGGCTCTTAGTCCCAGACAGCCTGCTGTGTGTCCCCAGGCAAGTCCCCACTGCGTGCTAGCCACCCCAGGGTTGGTGGGTTTTGTCTGTCTGTTTTCTGGAGGTGTTGCGTTTTTGGCAGCTATCAGCATCCAGGGGTCCCCTCCGTGGAATAGAGCTTGGGGCTCTTCTGCTTGCTATGCAGGCTCTGTTCCTCTCCCTTCCCTGGCACTTGTGGGGGCACCAAGGAACCACGCCCCCCAGACACTCACAGTTTGGGCAGCAAGGGAGGCAGCAGCAGGCAAGATAGAAACACTGCACTGGGCAGGGGTGGGGTGTCAGTCAAGGGAGACCTGCAAGGTCCCCCGGACTCCTGGCCAGGTGAGGGGCGAACCCAATTCAAACTGATCCCAGCCCCATCTGTTCCTACCAAGTCACCCTACTCATCTGTCCATCCTCTGGAAGCAGACAGCCTCCTTGTCCTTCCTGCTCCAGAGTAGCTAACCAGGGGTCCTCAAACTATGGCCCACGGGCCACATGCGGCCCGCCGAGGACATTTATTCGGCCCGCCCAGTGTTTTTGCAGCCACTGCCTGTCCAGCTTAGCAGCCGACTGACTCATCCCAGGCCTGCAGTGAATTTGTTCATCCCTCCCGCCGGAGTCTCACCCACACTCTCTTCCTCTTTCCTCCCCTCCTTCCCTCCCTCCCA
>PVJH01013111.1:0-34031 GCA_004026705.1 Nesogale talazaci | reverse complement strand
AGGAGCTGAAAGTGCACCTCTGACAACCCCACCCGCGCCACCTGCTGGAGGTAGCAGGTCACAAAGTCTTTCTTTTCATGAAGAGTCACATACAGCCCCAGACTCTGGAGCCGCGAGCATTATTCTGGGCTGTGCAAACGGGGTCCGGTGGCACAGAGCTTGAGCACTCGCGCAAGGTTGCCAACTCTCACTGGACCACCGCTCTGAGAGTGAGAGGCGGGCCACCTGCCCGTCGCCTTGGAAACACGGGTATGGTGTAAAGCTCCGATGAAATCTGTAACCACAACGTCGATAGTCGCTCTGTCACTGGACCGGGAGCTGTGGATGGCTCCATCCGAGCATGACGGCCCCGGTCTGGATCCCAAACCCTGATGGGGAGAGGAGCACGGGGCAAACGTAACGCCCGGTAACGCTCGCCCGAGCCCCTGGGCGACGAGGGTCCCATTCCCTGGGAGAGCAGTGGGCGGTGAGGACGGCCAGAGGCCAGCTTGGTCGCTTGGGGGTAAGGGCGGACAAACGGCATCCCTCTCACCTGGGAGTCTCCGTCAAAACCAAACTCACTGCCGACTGACTCATCCCAACCTATCACAGGGTAGAACTGCCCATGTGAGTTTCCAAGACCGTCACTCTTTGTAAGAGTGGAAAACCCCGTCTCCCTCCCACAGAGCAGCTGCTGGTTTCGAACTGCTGACCCAGTGCATGACCACGAGGCCACCAGGGCTCCCTAAGCACCGTCAGAGTTGTGTAAAAAAACCCTGTAGTGGTGTTCGAATGAAGTATCTCGGGGACACATGGCACGGGACACTGCCCGGGTGGGGGTCGATAAACTTGAATCTGAGTGTCCTCAGATGGTGAGGCTCTAGGCTCCTGGCCCTGGGCCGCCAGCTGCCCTTGGACGCCCACTACGGCCAGCCAAGGGGAACAGCAGCCTGTGCCGCCAGACCAGAAGTCCGGTGCTTCTGAGAGAAGCACCCAGAGCAGAGTCTCAGCTCCCTGGGTTGGCGGGGCAATCTTGTGGCTGGAGAGGCAGCCCCTGGCTCAGAGGGTGCTGGGCACCACGTCTCTCCAGCGTTTACTGCCGGGGCTGTGAGAGGCCCGGGGCATTCTGCCCTCCCGGGGGAACTAAGATGCAGCCACAGGAAAATAAAAAGTGAGATGAAACCATGACCTGTGTCGCTAGCGGGGCCTGAGACAGTGGGGACGGCCACCTCTGTGACGCCCCTCTGGGCTGAGGGGCCTTTGTCTCTGGAGGTCCTTGGCTCAGGCCCCTGGCCTGGGTCCTTGGACACTGGTCGCTGACGAGGCCTCTCTGGCCGCAGGAACGGCCATTGCAGCTCAGAGCAATAGGTTGGGGGCTGGGGGCCAGGCACCTCTTTGCTCCCCGACTCTCCTCCTGTTGGGGGTCCATCCCAATGCCTGCTGTTCTTTCCCCAGGACTCCCCCGAGGCAGGCGGGGAGCGGGAGGAGGAGCAGGCCTTCCTGGTCAGCCTCTACAAGTTCATGAAGGAGCGACACACGCCCATCGAGCGGGTGCCCCATCTCGGCTTCAAGCAGAGTGCGTCCTGGGCCGGGCCGCAGGGAGGGTGGGCCCGGCAGGGAATGCCCACAGGCAGGGCACCCAGGCAGAGCCGGCCCCGGCGTTGGGTTGGCACCTCCACTCTGATGCCTGGGACACTGCCCGCCCAGGACACTGCCCACCTGGGCACAGTGTTGGCCAAGGGGCAGGGTTGGCCCTCCACCTTCCCAGCCCTGGGCCACCGTTGCCCAGGACGCACAGCGCCGCCCACAGCTGTGGCCTGTTGGGTGTGTGCTGGTCTGTGGTCTCTGTTTCCTCCTGGCTGCCGCCTCCCTCCAGAGACTGACAGCCTTCCCGCCCTCTCTTCTCTGCAGTTAACCTGTGGAAGATCTACAAGGCGGTGGAGAAGTTGGGGGCCTATGAGCTGGTAAGAAAGGGGTCCATGTCAGACACACACTGTCAAGGACACGGGGCTGCAAGGAGAGGAGGGACATGGGGACTGCAGGGGGGGAAGGGGACATGGGCGGTGCAGGGGGGAGAGACACAAGGCTTCAGGGGTGACTGCTGTGCACGTCAGACCCACACCACCTGGGACCCGGGGCTGTTGGGGGAGCAGCCGGGCAGGGGGCAGCAGGCTGACTGAGCCTTCGGGAGGGGCCAGACTCAGGTCCCTGAACTCCCCACCCAGACCCCAGGCCTAGGGCTTTGCTGCTCTCAGCAGCTTCGCCTGGGCTCCCCATCTGTTCCGTCCTGCCGGTGCCCCGAAAGCTGCTTGGGCTAGCAGCCGGGCAGCCGCTCCGGTGGGATGGACTGGCCGGCGGCCAGGCAAGCTTCCTTGCCGCCTGCGCGCGCCCCGCTGTCAGAGCAGCAGCTGTGAATGCAGGCGTCCCGCCTTTGCCTTGGCGACCTGGGATGGGGAGACCCTGACCCCAGGGGGCGCTCCTGGCCAGGCGGCTCATTAGCACCTTTGCAGGTAACGGGCCGCCGCCTCTGGAAGAACGTGTACGACGAGCTGGGGGGCAGTCCGGGCAGCACCAGCGCCGCCACGTGCACGCGCCGCCACTACGAGAGGTAGGGCGCGGGGCGGGGTCTCCACGGGGGCGGGGCTCTCGGGGGGCGGGGCTAGGAGTGGAAGGGGCCGCCTGTGCGGTGGGAGGGAGGCCGGCTGTGAGCCGCTGCAGGGGGTCGGGGGGGGGGGCGGAGAGGGCGGAGGCGAGTGGCCGTGTGTGCTCGCTCTACGCAGAGCGTTAGTAGGCTTCCTGCAGGGGGCGGGGGAGGCCAGGCCAGTGTGGCAGGTGCCACCAGCCCTGACCCCCCCGTGATGGACATCCGGGCTTCTCCCCAGGCTGGTCCTCCCATATGTCCGGCACCTAAAGGGGGAGGACGACAAGCCGCTGCCCCCCGTCAAGCCCAGGAAGCAGTACAAGATGCCCAAGGAGCCGCTGGGGGATGATGGGACCACCGAGAGGCCCAAGAAGGCCAAGGAGGACAGGCAGGTGGACCAGGTGAGCGCAGGCCTGCAGGAACGCGCAGAGAGCACCAGAGGGCGGCACTTGCAGCCTCTCCAGACCTCTCTGTGCCCGGGACTGTGCACCCTGCTCACTGCACAGGGGACCCTGGGATGAGCAGGGTGTTCAAGGCAGCTTGGGCCCCTTGCCGCTGGCATGGCTCCTGACACGAGGGCTCACTGGGCCCTGGGCACCCCTCTAGGACCCTGCTGTCACTGAGGTGCCCGAGCAGATGCCTGACTTGCCCCCAGTTCTAAAGTATGCTCCTTTCTTACTCTAGATGGTACCAGAAAAGGCCAAGACAGATGCCATGGACCTGACTCAGCTCCCCAGACAGGACGCCCCCAGGGACAGTGCTGGCCCAACCCGGGCATCTACTCTGCCTTTTGTGGGGGCCGGCTGCTGCCCTGAGGCCTATAAGCGGCTCCTGTCCAGTTTCTACTGCAAGGGAACCCAGGGCATCATGTCCCCTCTGGCTAAGAAGAAGCTGCTGGCCCAGGTGAGCAAGGCAGAGGCCTTGCAGTGCCAGGAAGAGGGCTGTCGCCACGGGGCAGGCACCCCTGACAGGGAGCCCCAGACGTCCCCGGCCGCCTGTGCCCCTGAGAGTCCCCAGAACCCAGGAGGGCCAGCTGAGAGCTCCAGGCACCGATTGAGCCCCCCAGAGGGAGTGCAGACCCCAGGAGGTGGCCTCAGGCAGGAACCTGGGAGTAGCCCCTGCCCCACCGCCCCCGTCTTCACAGGCCATTTCCACACATACCCCACCGAGGTGCTGAAGCCCGTCACCCAGCACCCCCGGGACTTCTTCCCCAGCCTGAAAGATGGGGTGCTACTGGGCCCGTGTGGCAAAGAGACTGGGCTGCTGGCCAAGGAGTCCCAGCTGGTGTGGGGTGGGGACATCAACCGTCCTTCTGCGTTCCACAAAGGTGGCTTCCGAAGGGGCAGCACCTATCCCCAGCCTAAGGCCTGCTGGGTCTCCCCCATGGCCAAGGTCCCCACCGAGAGCCCCGGACCCCCAGCCACCTTCCCCGGCAGTCCAGGCATCCGGGGAAAGCACCACCTGGAGGAAGAGGGCTTTGCCCACGGCGGCAAGAAGCTGCGGGCCGTGCCTCCCTGCTTCAAGCCAGCGGACACCGAGGAGCGTGGCGCCAAACCCACAGGGCTGGGCGTGCCCGTGCCCTGCCTGCTGGACCCAGGCCTGAGGCCAGCCCCCCACGAGGCCTACCGGGGTACCATGCTGCACTGCCCGCTGAACTTCACCAGTGCATCGGACCCCTTAAAGGGCCAGGCTGCTCTCCCCTTCAGCCCCCTGGTCATCCCGGCCTTCCCAACCCACTTCCTGACCGCTGCAGCCCCCTCGCCCATGGCTGCGGGTCTGATGCCGTTCCCCGCTGCGTCCTTCCACGGCGCCCTCCGCCACAGACTCTGCCCGGCCACATCCGCGTGGCACGTGCCGCCCGCCACAGCCTACGCCGCACCTCACTTCTTCCACCTCAACACCAAGCTGTAGGCGGACCCGCGGCTGTGCTGTGCGGGAGCCCACGCTGCCTGGGAGGGGGTGGACACTTGGGGTTGGAGCCCTCTCCCCAGGGCACTTGGGCGGGACCTCACGCTGGGACGTGCCCCTGGCACGAGCGGGTCTGTCTACAGGAAAGGGGCCCTGCAGGGCCGGGACCCCCAGGGTCTGCAAGGCCTCAGGAAGAAATCGGAGCGTGGGAGGGTCCCGGGAACCAGGCGGCAGCTCTTGGCACCCAGAAGACAATAAAGACGCCAATGTGAATGCCAGCCAGTGCCACGGCTTGCTTTCCGGGGTGGGTGTGGCCAGCTGTGCTTGGGGCTGCCGGCGGGATGATGGGCTTGCCGTGGCCGCGGGCATCATGCCGTGGGTCAGCCCAGTCCGGGGTGGGGCTCCACCTCTGTCTGCGTTGGACCCACCTGCCTTTGAGTTGGTTCCTGCCATAGGGACCCTGGCAAAAAAACAAGCCAAGGCTGAGCCCTGGTGGCCTAGTGGTTGTGTGCGGGACTGCGGCCCACAGGGTTGACGGTCCAAATCCAGCAGCAGCTCTCCAGGAGCAAGGCTGGGCTTCCTACTCCCACCAGGGCAGTGATGCCACACACACACAAAAAAAAGCCAAACTCAGCACCATCGGGGAGAACTGCCCCTGCGAGTCTCTGAGGCTGTCACTTCCAACGGGAGCAGAAAGTCCCAGGCAGCAACTGGGGGTTTTGAACTGCCGACCTTGCGGCCCAACCTCTAGCCACTAGTCACCACCACGGCCGCTCCAGTGGCATTATAGGACAGAGTACAGCTGTGGGTCTGCAGGACTGTCAATCTATGCAAACAGAGAGCCTCATCTTTCTCCCAAGGAGCGGCTGCTGGTTTCAAACTGCTGCTCTGGCAGCAGCCCAATGCCTGTCCCACAGGCATTGAAATGCTTTCTGACCGTTCAGTCCATTTCCTTCCCCACGACTAGCAGTCACCTCCCTCACCGTACAGGTGGAGAAGCAAGCCCAGGCAGGTTCTGTAACTCGGCCACCATCGTCCACGGGCCAGTGTTGGCCAGAGCTGTGAAAATGGGTATGACTCGCGCTCTGAGCTGAGCCCATGAGCCAGGGCACCAGGGTGAGCTCAGCACTGGTAGTGGGACTCCCCGGGGGGTGGGGTAGAGGGACACCCCAAGAAGGCTTGCTGCAGAGTTGCCCTGGGGGCCACCACCATCCCAGTCCCCCACCCTGGAATGAGCTCCCCGCCTGGGCCTGGGCAGGCTGGCCCAGAAAGTGCTGGATTAAGATGGTGGGGGGGGGGGGGGAGTGTTCCTGAGGAGAGGGAGGAAAAGGTGAGACCCAGGCATCCGTACGTACATACGGGAGCACTCGGGCCTCCTGACCAGGGCCTCATGAAAAGGTGGTCGTTTTAGGGAGTTCACGTGGAGAAGTGCTTTCCCTCTCATAGGTAGCGGAGATCCCACTCAGAGCCCCCTCCCACCTCCTAGTCTCTGGCTGCAGTCAGGGAAATGACCATTTCCTGAGCGTCACACCTAGCCCTTCCCTGAAAGGTGGTGTGCAGCCCTGTTGCTGAGGTGGGGGAGAGGTGCATGCTAGGACGACAGCAGCCAGCCTCATGACCTTGGTGGGGTCAGTGGGCAGCCTCTGATGCACTCTCCTGAACTGAGGGGCTCCTGAGAGGGGATCTTCAGTGTAATCTCCTGATCGCAGGTGAGGGGGCAGACAGGAAGGTCTTATTTGCCCAACGCCACCACCAAATATACGCCCTGACGGGGCAGAGTCGATCTCCTTGGCACCCAGGGCTGGGCCACCAGGCTGAGGACCATCTGCACGGAAGACCTGCCTTCTCTAGCGCTAGCCCCACAGCTCGGGGTCCTTCTTCCTCCCAGAAATGTCAAGTATGGGCTGCTAGACTTCCCCGTACACCGTGCGCCGCCCGCCTTCTCCGAGCCTGGGGGAACCAAAGAGAAGGGGACTGGATTCTCAGGTGCCTCGGGGCTGGGCCATCATGGGTCCTGGAGTCGGGTCGGACACCCTGAGTAAAAGGTAGCTGAGCCCTACCTGCCTGAGATGGGACACGGGCCCCCTGTACCTGCGAAGCAACACCTGCGGTGCTCAGATGCGAGGAGACTCACCTGGAGGCGGGCAAGCCCACAGAAGGCGAAGAGGTGGGGTCGCGGCGCCCTCTGGAGGCTGGTCTGGAGGGTACAGCTTTACGGACAGGCAGGTAGGCGGCCTGGGCAGGACCTAAGCTGTGGTCCCAGCTTAGAGTGGGAGAACGCGCCGAGAGCTCCCCGCAGGTGCTGGGTGCTGGGTGCTGCTCCTGCCGCGCCTGTGAGCTGCAGCCCCAACACACAGAACCTCTCAGGGTGCCGGCGGTGGCTGGTATGCTCGGTCTGGGGAGGCGTTGCCGGCACTGCTTACACACGGGGACACTGAGCCCTCGGGGAGACGTCCCGCGGGTTGTATGCCCAGAGCAGGCGGGTGCTGCTAGCTTTCCGATCCTTTGCGGGGACCCCGTGGCCCTCGACTGGCAGCGCATCTCGGGGGCATACGCTTTGTCTCGCGCCCATCCTTGGGACGGCTTTCTAACTACGGGGAGCCACGAGGTGGGTGGTTCCAAACTCACGCCCTGCTCTGCGGGAGGAAGATGAGGCTGCCTGCCTCCCTAAGAATCCGCAGTCTCAAAAACCGCCGTCGCGTTGCTCTGCGAGTGTTTGTGGGAGGCGGGGGCCTGGTTCTAGGGCTGCGCTGGGACGTTCCAGCTGCGGGTGGAAATGGCGAGTGGATTGCTGTCTGCGTCTGCGGCCCCTCACCTCGTTCAGGTATCAGGTGCCAGGCATGCCACACACGCTGGCCGGACAGCTCTGCTCAGCGGGGGCCTCCCACCCTGTTTTAGGCCCGGCAGAGACACCTCAGGGTGCAGAGCATCAAGTCCCTGGCCGGGAGGAGCTGAGCTCCTGGGGGAGACAGAGATCGGGGCCATGGAGAAAAGGGGGGTGCTGAGAGTGGGGCTGAACACAGGTGAGATAGACGGTATTCAGACGGCCTGGAGGGGTGGAGGCGAGGGAGGAGGAGGAGGAGTGGAAGGAGGAGGAGTGGGAGGAGGAAGAGGAGCGAGGGAACCGGCAGGCCCTGGGTGGGAGCAGACAAGTGTGTGGAGGACAAGCAGTGTGTGTGTGTGTGTGTGTGTGTAGGGTAGAGGCCAAACAGATCATGCCTATCCGAGTGCTGGTGATGCCGAGGGTGAGCGTTACACCGCTGGCTGCAAGGTATGCGGTTCCAACCCACCCATCTCTCCTCAGCAGAAAGCCTCAGACTCCTCACGGTCCTGGGCATGGGCTGGATGACAGGGGTTGTCATTGCCGCCAGCTGCTGTCAGGCCAGTCCCCGCTCGGGTGGCCGCGGGTGTCACAGGGAGGTCTTCGCAGTCGTCATGGGAGAAGACTGCCAGTCCTTTCTCCCGTGGAGCCCCTGGGCGGATTTGAACTGACAACCTGACGGTGGGCAGTGGAGCACAGCGGCCCCGTCTTAGGGCGGCTGGGAGGGAACTCTGGCTGGGCGGGTAGAGCGGGCGACACACGCGTGGGGCTGCTAACCAGCAGACCAGCGGTTCAGACCCAGCATCCACCCTGCAGGAGGGAACGATGCTTCTGCTCCTGTCAAGAGGGACAGCCTGGCACTCTGACGGGTAGTGCTGCTCCGTCCGCTAAAGCCTCCGCGTGCTGCGGTGTGTGGGAGTGTTTGCAGGGACCCCGAGGGGCTGGGCTCGTGGTCAGAGAAGTTTCCCAATGTCAGGCAATGGGACGGGGCTGGGGGCGGGAGAAAGTGAGGGTCAGAGGGAAGGGGGCCCAAGGGGCAGCGGTGGGGACTGAGGGGGCCAGGGGAGAGCTGGGAAGATGAGGCACGAGTGGATGGTGGGGCTGAAGGCCCGCGCCGTGGTGGAGTGAGCGTGGAGGAGCAGAGGCCAGGGCGACCCCAGCATGCGAGGGTCAGGGGGACCGAAGCAGGGAGGGGAGGGGTGTCTGTCGTCTGGGGTCTCAAGTACCCAAGTCTGGGAGGGGACATGCACCCACTTCAGGGTGGTGTGTAGGGGCGGTGGGTCCCAGGGCATGTCATGGTGAGCACTGCCCCGGGCTGGCTGCGGGGAGATAGGAGAGGTCAAAGAAAGATTTCTGGGACTCAGGAAAGATTCAGACTCAAGTCCAGAGGTGGCAGATGGTGACACCCCGCCCCCCCCACTACCCCCCCCCGCCCCCGTGCTTAGCTTGACCCGTGTGATGTTTTTAAATCCCAGTTTGAGCTGCCGGCATTTAGCAAGTCAGATTCCACGTAAAAACATGGACATGGGGACTTCTCAAATCAGCACACTTCCTGCAGCTAGTTAGGAAAAGCTGCCAATTTACACACGGGGGTGTCTTCCCCGTTTGCCACAGTGTCTGTCATCTGCCTTGGGTCCCCGACCTGAGGGACAGGAGGTTTCCACCAGCACCTTACACCAAGCCCAGCACAGTCACTGACCACAGAGCCGGGGCAGCAGGGGCACCTCCAGCCTTCCAGCGGGAGTCCTGTCCTGTGCGGACACTAGGGGGCAGCTCATCGTCACCGCTGAGCGAAAGGGCTGCTGGTCAGTGTTCCCTGCAGAATTTCACGGCTGGCCATCTCAGCCGGTTTCCAGAAATGGAAGAGGACAAAGCAGGGTCATCATGACGATGTCCCCTTGTGGCTGGGGGTGGCCAGACAGAAGTGGGCTGGGCTGGAGGGAGCCTCCACCCTCCCGGGGGCTGCTTTTGCACACACCCAAGGATCCTTTGTCTGGAATACCTCCCAGACTCCCAATCATGATTGTCAACCTAATACGGAAACTACTAGCTAAGAGGAGTAGGTGTGAATACAGGTAAGCCAGTCATACATTACCTTTGCTAATATATATATAGGTATGTGTATGTATACACACACACACACACACACACACACACATATATATATATATGAAATAAAAGCAGCCTGGTAGTCAAAGACCGGTTAGTTCATTAATTATGTATGTCAATCTAAGACAGAAATTATTCTCTTGGAACAGTAGGTTTGATGATGCATAAGACATTCTCGGCCTTTCCCGGACCCTGTGCGACCTCCTCCTTCCTTCCAGAAGCAAACATACTGTCAGCCTGGTGTGAGGAGCCCCAAGGGCATGGGCTTGTGTGCTCCAGGTAAGAGCTATGGTCTGGGAAACTCAAAAGGACAGTTCTTGTGAGAGGGTCCTTGTGAGAGGGCATTGCCACGGTGGCTGTGAGTGAGATGGGGACCCGCTCTGTGGAGACTGGCAGGATGACGGCTTCCCCCCTCCTCCCTGCCCCCCCCCCCCCCCCGTCCTTCCCCTGCCCATCGGTCATGCCTTGAGGCTCTGGGCCTCCTGCCTGGGATTACCACCACCACCTTGCCTTTGGTCACCCAGACCTTGGAATGAGAGGACAGGGGAGGAGGAGGAAGCCCAGACTGAGGCTGTGAGACCAGATGGGCCCCATGGGTCCACATGGAAAAGCAAGTTCTGGGCCCCACTGCAGGGACCCCCACTAGCCAGAGCCCGGAGCTCCGAAGACCTGCAGGGAGAGCCCGCCTGCAACCTGAGGCTGGTGCCTGCCCCCACCCCACCGAGGACATGGGCCAACCAGCTGCCCCTTGCCGGGGCCACCATATGCAACGACATCCCTGAGGCCCTGTTCCCCTTTCTCTCCTGTGGAGGGCAGTCATTCCACCTGAAGCGGTGTGGGGAGAGAGCGAAAGTGCCGTGTAAACCACAGCCCTGGACACGTGTGAATCAGCAGTGCCGGCCTCTCGCATCACCGTCTGCCCTGCCCTTCCCCTGGTGCTTTCGAAATTCCCGTGTGCCCTGACAGACTCCTGCGCTCCTGTCTGACTTGTGACTCTGAGGCACTCTGACCTTTGACTCCTGCCTGTGTCTGGGTCGGACATGGACAGTCTTATCCCAGGGATTGGCCCGGATGGATGCTGGTTGCCTGCAGCCTGGCCTTGGCTCACTTTCACCTGGTGTGCAAGCAGCACAATCGATTTAAGAATGTCTGCCAAGGGCCTGGAGGAGGAAAAGGAAGCACTTGGGACATCTTCGTTCTGCCTGTCTCTAAACATGATGATTTGCTTGCTGGTGATGCAGGGTCGGCTAACTTGTGTTCCTGACGTCACTGCCACAGCTCCTGGGAGTGTGAAGGGTTGGTGGAATAGAAAGGAGGAACCGGCTGAGCCCTGGTGGCGCAGTGGTTGCGTGCGGGACTGCAGTCCCTAGGGTTGGTGGTTCAAATCCAACAGCAGCACTCCAGGAGCAAGGCTGGGCCTCCTACTCCCACCAGGGGGCAGTGATACCCACACACAAAAAAGGAGGAACCAACTGCAGGGCTCTCTATATAACCTTCTCTCTGGGGCACAGACAACAGGGAATTGGATGAAGGGGCACATTGGACAGTGTGGAATATGAAAAAATAATAACAGTCTGTAAATTATTGAGGGCTCATGGGGGAGGGGGAAGGGAGGGAAATATGGGGAGCTGGTATTGGGGAGAGAGGATGTTTTGAGAGTGATGATGGCAGCAAGTGTGCAAATGTGGTCTATATACAGCTGATGTATGTATGGATCGTGATGGGAATTGTACAAGACCCTAATAAAATGATTCCTTAAAAAAAAAGGGGGGGAGGGGAGGGAGGAGCTTTTACCAAGGACTCAAGTGGAAAATATTTGGAAATGAATATGGCAACATATGTACAAATATGTTTGATATAAATGATGTATTGAATGTTGTAAGAACTCCCAATAAAATCGTTGGAAATAAAAGAGTAAAAAAAAAAAAACCTCACTTCTCGGGAATATTTCCCCATGAGGCTTGAACTAAAACTTGGGAACCCAACAGGTGGCTGCCCTGGTATCTCTACAACAAGGATGGCAGGACACCGGGAGGCCGGGGGCAGGGCCCACAGGTCCCCATTCACGCCCGGAGCAGCCGGCACGGGGGTGGTGGTTATCACCAACAAGGTGACTTCAAAGTGTGACTTCATCCATGGAGTGAGTCTCCTCCATGGAGACTCGGGGACACAAGGCACATGGGCTCCACATTCCTGCAGGGCCCCGCGGCTCCTGCAGAGGCGCTTTTCTTGGGACGAAGCGTCGGTGGCAACAAGGACAGCTTCCTGGGAGATTTGTATTATGTCCACTTAAAAGAAACAAAAGCCACTCTTGATAGGTGTGTCACCTAACACAGCAGTGCCGTAAGTCGTGCCAACATCTAGCGGTGGGACCCGCCAGTGAGATGTCTGCGTACATGTGCCAAAGGCATGGGCACAGGAGGACGTGTGGGGCGTGTTGGTCAGACAGGCGTGCGCAGAGTGCAAACATTCTTGTCAGATCAGAGTGGACAGATTTTGCATTTTTTTTTTTAGGCATCACTGCCCTGGTGGTGGGAGTAGGAGGCCCAGCCTTTGCTCTTGGGAGCTGGAATCGAACCTCCATCCCAGTGGGCCGCAGTCCCGCGCACAACCACTACGCCACCGGGGCTCAGCCCAGATTTTGCATTTTAAAAGTGCCGTGTGGGGCCTGCGCCCCGCGGGCTTGGCGGTTCAAATCCAGCGGCGGCTCTCCGGAGCGGCACTGGGTAGCGCCCACGACCACCAATCAATCAATCAATCAATCAATCAATCAATCAATCAATCAATCAATAAGCAAGCCATGTGTGGAGTCCCTCCATGTCAGATGCTCTTGACTTAGGAAATCCTGCTTCAAGGGTTCCCTCCCAGGGTGGATCCTGTCTGTGACCTGCGGTACCTGGCCCACAGACCACCAGCGGCAACGCGCACGGCCCCGGCGCTCCCGGGGCAAGGCCAGTGGGCAAAGCAGTAGCAAGAACTGCTCATAACCAGACCTGCCGCTTGCTGGAGGGACAGGGCCTGTAGACATGTGGGTTCTCCAGGAGCAGCTGAGGGCCCCTGGGAGATGACCTTGCCCTCCCCAAGGTTCAAGCCCGTCCTCTGATAGCTATGAATGACCAAGGGCCAGAGGTCCCTCCAAACCTAGTGCTTTGATTTCTTCCCTGAGAGTCGCCTAAACACGGAGTAAAACGTAGGTCCCAGGGTCTCACCCCAGACTTGAATCAGAAATGACCACGCGTGCTTCTTTCTCCGAGGGAGCCGGATGTGTTGACACCTGGTTACCAGTTCTCTCTCGTTTCCAAATCGGCTGTTAGTTACCTGGCACTCTGTTCCCATGGCTTTGGGGCCCAGGGACAGGCCTGATTGCTAAGGTGGAGGGTAAATCTCTAGAGCCTTCCTGGTTCTTGTTTGTTCACATTTTTGTTGTGAGTTGGATGAAGGTTTACTGAGCAAATCAGTCATCCAGTCACTGGATCAGACATTCTACCGTTTCCATCCCATGTTCCAACCCTTCCTGTCTCAGGGATTTTGACCTTGAGCAAATGCTGCCCCTTGATTTTGAATGACTCAATGTTCTAAAGAGTGTGTACTTCCCGAGTGTCTATTGTTTTGCGGAAAACTGAGCCTTCAGGGTGAGTGCCGGTGCAGGTCAAAAAAGGATGACGGAGGGTCCTGCTCTCCGCCAGGGTCCCACCGTCTGCCAGCCCAGGAACCCGCTCTTCCTTTTGATGGAGCGTGGGTTCACATTTTACCACCAGTCTATCCGGGCGCTGGGGCCTGCCACCAGACACTCCTTCAGATGGACTGCTTCCATGTGTCCTAGGACCCTTCATTGTCGTTCATTCTTCCCCCCCGGAGTCTGTTTTAACTGGCAAATTTATCTTTTTCAAAAATTTTTACCTTTTCACGTGTTTTTAAATCATTTTAGTGGGGGCTTATATAACTTTTTTTTTTGGGGGGGGGCATCACTGCTTTCTGGTGGTGGGAGTAGGAGGCCCAGCCCCACTGCTGGAATTGAATCTCCGTCCCAGTGGGCCGCAGTCCCGCGCACAACCACTACGCCACTGGGGCTCAGCCCGGCTTGTATAACTCTTATCACAACTCATTACATACATCCATGGTGTCAAGCACATTTGCATACCTGTTGTCATCATTCTCAAAACATTTTTTTCTACTTGAGTCCTTGGTATCAGCTCATTTCCCCACCCTCCCTCAACTCTCGGTAATTTATTATTTTTGCATGTCTTACACTGACAGATGTCTCCCTTCACCCACTTTCCTGTTGTCCCCAGGGATATATATATTCCCAGGAAGGATATATATAGATCATCTGTGATTGGTTTCCCCTTTCTACCCCCATCTTCCCTCCCCTCTCCTGGTTTTGCTTACACTATTGGTCCTGAGAGGTTTATCTGTCCTGGATTCGCTGTTTCCAGTCCTTCTCTCTACCAGTGGACATGCTCCGGACTAGCCAGATTTGTAAGGTAGAACTGGGATCATGATGGGGGTGGGGGTAAACATTAAGGAGCCAGAGTGGTAGTTCTCATCCTCCCTAGTGCTGCGACCCTTTAATACAGTTCCTCATGTTATGGTGACACCACCCCCCCCCCCAACCATAAAGTTATTTTCGTTGCTACTTCATAAACTGTAATTTTACTGTTATGAGTTGTATAACCCCTGTGAAAGGGTGATTTGACCCCCAAAGGGGGCAAGACCACAGGTTGAGAACCGCTGAACTAGAGGCAAGTTATATGCTTCATCAATGCTATACTGCACCCTGACTGGCTTGTCTCCTCCCCATAACCTTTTTTATTTCATATTTTCTGCTTTAAGTGTATTTCCTTTCTTGCCTGGTAATATGTTAAATGTGGTGTTTATGCTAAGTTATATACACATAATCGCTAGAAACCAAACAAAACCCACTGTCATTCAGCGGATTCTACTCACAGGGGCACTATACAGGTTCCGAGACTCAGTCTTTACGAGAACAGCCAGCCTCAACAGTGTCCTGTGGAATGGCTGGTGGGTCTGAATCACTGAGCAACCCACCCACGCATGGCTCCCGGCGATAACTGGACAAACAGCACAAAAACTCCACATGGAGAGACACGCAGAACCACAACAATGACCTCGAGTCGTATTCTAAGATAGTTCCAAAGTAATCCATTTTTAAAGCAGAAAAACAAACAGATATGAAACCAGGAAAATGAAAAACAGAGAAGGCAGAAATGGTAGGCTTATGCCCTAACATGACTATACTCACATTAAATAAAAATGGCCTAAAAGTGCAAATGAAAAGCTGAGAGAGAGAGAGAGAGAATTAAAAACCATAAGCTGCCTGCTGTCTGAGTGAGGAATGTGGGTGTCGAGGGCGATGAATGCCGAGTGAAGCCCACCAGAGACCGATGCACTTGAACTGCGGTGCTGTCGGGGAACATGGAAAGAATCGTGGGCTGCTGGGAGAACAAATCCGTCCTGGAAGAAGCACAGTCAGAGTGCTTCTTAGACGTGAGGACAGTGTGACTTCGCCTCCTGTCCACCGGACGACATGAAACCAGAGAGAGCAGCCCTTGGAGAGGGCCTCCAGGGCAGTGGGAAAAGGGGAAGGTCTGTGATCAGAAAGACCAACAGCAGCGCCTGGGCTGAGAAGGTGGCACGGGCCAGGCTGTGTTTCCTGGGGTCGACACAGGGTTGCCGTGAGCCTGGACTGATGGTGCCGCCTCACAACAGCAGCCGCGTAAAATCCCGTTTGTAAGAAAGGAACTCCAACTATAACGATTGTCATACGCTAAATAAAAAAACAGAAAAGTTATCATGTAAACAATCAAAAGGAAGCAGGACAATATAGACTTGAGATCAAGTGAAATGACAGAGACAGGGAAGGGCATGAAATGACAGTGAGGGGGTCGGCTGAGTCAGAAGACGCAGAAGCCCTAAATGTGCATGCACCATAGGAAAAAAGCTGCAAAAGCTGCGAGACGAAAAAATGACTGGAAGGAAAAAAAAAGAGCAGATTCACAGTTGTCGTTGTAGATTTGAACATTGTTTTCTGAACAATCAACTTGGCAGAAAATCTGCATGCATCCAGAACTCAATACGACCAACCACGAGGGTCTAAATGACATGTACACAATTTTCCATCCAATAACACATTTTCCCCAAGTGTCTGTGAAGCAAAATAGACCATATCCTGGACCATCAGTAAACCTCAATACAGTAAGAAAAAAATCAACAAAATTGTGTTTTTCAACTACAAAGAAATCAAATGTCAAATTATTGACAGAAAACAGGTGACCGCCAAACGTTTGGAAACGAAGACAATTAAGGAAATTGAATTTGCAAATGAAAATCTCTCCAGCCTCCTATACTTTGAAGAGTTCTACCAGACGTTTCAAGAACTCGGACTGATTGTGCACCCTCCCTTCCAGAAAACCTAACACGCCCTGCTCATTTGAGGAAGCCAGAACTGCAGACGGGAATCTCACAAGAACCGAGATGCTCAGCCTGGCTGTATCACAGACATATGCATAGCTATGTTCAATGCAGCAATATTCAGAATAAGTAGAAGAGGGAACAATCTAAGGGTCCATCCACAAATCGGCGAGCAGACCTTGGGACACACACAGTGGAATACTACACAAAGGTATCTGTGAGGGTGGGAAACACTCACGTGGATGAACTTGAAGGCCACTGTGCTCAGTGAAATAAGTCAATCATAAAAGGTCTCATACAATACAAATACTGTATGAGACCAATATGATAAAGTCATGAAAATGTTTACACAGGGACGGAGGTGGGAGGGAAGGAAGAGTGCGGACATGCATGAGAAGGTGAGGCCAGCAGAGGGGGCCAAGGCCAAGGACGACACCGGCAGGGGCGTGCAGCAGACGGCAGTCCTGGCAAACACAATCGCAAACACACCCCTGCAACGCCAATATGCAAGTGGACACATAAATATGCAAACGGGACAGATGTGGGGACAGCCACAAATAAACACAGGTCTGACCAAGGAGATTTCTACACCTTTGAAACTGCTGCAAGAAATACAGGACAGCATGCAAAGTGGTGCCAACTTCTTGGCCATACGGAAACACCCGAGGGGCTGAGTTCCTGGGCTCAAATCCTTTTTTTTTTTGGCATCACTGCCCTCTGGTGGGAGTAGGAGGCTCAGCCTTGCTCCCAGAGAGCTGCTGCTGGATTTGAACTGCCAACCCTGTGGGCCGCAGTCCCGCACACAACCACTACGCCACTGGGGCTCAGCCCGGGCTCAAACACTTTTAGACCACAGTCGGAGGGCACATCTAGGTCCACGGACAGAACAGTCCAGACAGGCAATGCAGTAGACCCTTCTTTGGCGAGTAGCAAGCTTGCAAACATGATCTCAAATCTAACTATTGGCCGCTTCCTGCCAGCAGCAGAGAATAAAGACAACCCAAGACTCCAAGCCACAAGAGCGGCTGCCTCCAGGAGTCCGAGGCTGGGAAGCTCAATGGCGCTGGCCAGCCAGCAGCAGTGGACTCTGACCAGGCCCACAATGAAGCGTCCAGGACAAAGGGAACGGTCAGGCCTACCAGCTGAACATTTGGGAGCAAAGTATGCCTCACAGTAGCCACCAACATGAGACCATCAGGACAGCATGTGTCCAGAAACACAGTTGGGGGGTGGGAAGGGGAGGCAGGGATGCACAGGGAATCGTGAACTGGGAGCCCGGGACAAAGGAGGGAGTGCTGCCACACCGAGGGGTGTCCAATGAGTGGAACACTTGTTAAACGTGTGTGAATGGAGTGGGGACAACTGGGCTCTACAAACTCGCCCCCAAACCAAGATGACAGGTCTCGTCGCTAAAACACTGGGCCCATGTACAACACTGGGGAAATCTGCTGCAAGAGACCCCTTTAAGGTGTTAACAGCGAAGATGTCACTTTGAAGAATAAGGCGTGCCTGACCCAAGTCTCGGTTCTTTCCTTCAATGGCCTCCTATGCTTATGATGTAACAGTGGGACAAGGAAGGAGGGAGGCGCGGTGGGGAAGGGAAGCTTCTGGGTGGGCGTTGGTGAAGGCAGCCAGACACACCACGGTCTGTCTGCAGAAAGTGCCCAGCTGTGCTGGAAGGACGGAGGTGGGGCAAGTCGTCTCATGAACCAGTCCCTACATAAGAACTCGGAGGCGCGGGGGTGGGGGTGGGGGGAGCAGTGACAGAGAGGAAGGCCTTCAGGGATCAGTGACACTGGCTGTACCACGGGGCTGGGTCATCATGAGGCTGCCACGGGACTGGACAGTAATGTTGATGTGTTGTTGCTGGACGGTAGCTAACAATGACCCCGTGAAGGTGTGAATCACAACTGCTAAAATACAAACAGTCCAGTCACAAAAATAGGGCAAAAAGAGGGAGAGGCGTGAAGCATGGCAAATAGACACGAGAAGACAATCGGCAGCCTCGGTTGTTGGGGAAGTGTAACTGAGGACCAGAGGAGACTGCCAGACGCCTACTGGAACCATGAAGATCCACACTAAATGCTGGCACGGCTGCAGGTGAAGGGGCTCTCGCCGTCGATGCTGGAGGGTCGGTGAAAAGGCCCAAGTGGCGAGAGAACAGTTTCGGCAGTTTCTCATAAACACTTACCGTACGACCCAGGAGGCCAACTCCCGCACAGGGACCCGACAGAAATAAAAACAAACTTCCACGTGGCTGTGCACACAGCAGCTTTATTTGTGACAGCCCCGATCTACACACGCGCCAGACGCTCTACAGCAGATGAAGGGGCAAACGGGCGGCACGGACGACTACTCAGCACTGAGAAGGAACGGGCTCTTGGGACAGCTTGTGTTTTGTGGCCACGACACTGAGTGGAAGAGACTGCGGATCGCAAAGACCGAGCACGATGATTCTAGTCACAGAGCACTGGCGAAATACCGAAACTACGGAGGTGGAGGGCTGTGGCCGGGGGTCGGGGGAGTGTGACCATCAAGGGGCAGCTCGAGGGAGGGGCTGTGGCAGTGGACCGGTTCTGGAATGCTGACTCTAGTGGGCTACAGGTGATAGCATGACACAGGACGACACGCATGCACGCACAGTACCCGCGGCCGTGTTCTGGTCTTGATACCGCGCTACAGCGCCATGAGACAGAAGCCGCTGGGGAACTGGGTGACCTTTCTGCGTGATCTCTGCAACGTACCTCTACATTTCAAAGCAAACATTCTTTTCAAACACCACACCAAACCGCCCCGCCCGCTTCTGTTTTCTCTCTGTAAGTCCTTCTGCTCTCTAGGGAAGCCTCATGGGGCAGACTATTCCATCCCGGGCACACTGTTCTTCAACCAGGCGGGAAGAGAGGACAAGCCACGTGCCGGAGTGAGACACTCAGTGTTCCTAGCAGCAGCACTTGAACAGGCGGTCCAGGCAGAGCGCTGCTGCCAGTCAGGCGAGTGCGGCCAGCTGGGGTGAGGAGGAGGACGAGGGAACCGGCGAGGGTCCCTCCCCGTCTGGGAACGCCGGCCGGCCGAGAGCGCCCGCAGCGTTTGGAGCTGTTTTGGTGGGTGGTGGGTTCTGGCTTCTTGCTGTGCTCCTGACTCAACAGGCGCTTCGACTGAAGAGGGTGGGGAGCATCGGTTTGCCTAGCCCCCGTCCGCAACACCCTTGCTGCTTCGACCGCGGCTCTTCAGCATCTCGGCCGACAAGCCTGGAGAGGGCAAGACGACGTTCAGCCTCCACGAGGGCAGACAGGTCGGAGCCGCTCCAGGCAGCCTCACAGAACACAGGCCTCTACCCACGCAGGCTCCCCAGGCCAAGGGTGGGGGCCGGGGGCTGGAATCCATTCATTCATAATCTGGACGATGGCATTCCTTCATCTTTCATCCACTAAGTCTTTATTTGTGGTGGTGGTGGAGGGTAAAAAGGGGGCGGCAGTCAAGGGGCTCTGCCTACTGCCAAGGCATTCTAGTGGAGAGTCAGGCAACAGGGTCACGCGAAGCTCGAGCCACCACCTCCTCATGCCCACATCTGGCTTCCCGTCTCCATCAGGCCACAGACGGTGAGGACCGACCCAACTCCTCTGCGCCCCAGGCTCTGCCCCTGGGAGTGGAGGGAGGAACTGAGAGACTGCAGGAGGCAGCAAGCATGACAGAAGGCAACTGTAACGGAGCTGCACCGCCCCAAGGTCAGCTCGTTCGCTGCTTCTGCTGGCGTCTAACAACAGGTCTCCTCGGCCTGTCTCTACCCGCCCAAGACCGTTTCTGTGGGAGGGCCAAGTTGTCTTCCCTCGGTGACCGCTTCTCCGCCTTCCACAAGAATTTATTGTACGCTCCTTCCCAGTGAAGCTGAGGTTTGGTTTCCTGGTGCCCCGTGGGACAGGCAGAGTCCTGGTTTAGACATGCTTCAAGCCCGGGCTCTCCCCCAAAGGCAGGACAGTTTGGCTTTCCTTTTGGCTTTGGCACACACCAGCCCACGGTCTGTCAGAAGCAGCCTCTCTGCGCTGTCCCCTCTGCCCTCCTGACTCAGGAAGGGATGATTCGGAGCTCCCTGCCTGGCCTGAACGCTTCCTCAAAGCGCCCCCCAGCCCGACACAGACGGGCAGGCCTCGCTCCTGCAGCGCCATCATAGGCAGGCACTCTGGAGGCCGTTTTCCTATCTCACACGCTCTTCAATTCATCACCCAAACCAAGACAGAAATAGCCACTGCCATGGAGTTCATTCTGACTCAGCAACCCTCCGGGACAAAGAGTTGCCCCTCCTCTGGGTTTCCGAGGCTGGCACCTCAGGGGAGCAGACGGCTGCGTCTTTGGAGTGACTAACCTGTCGGTTACAGCCGAGCACTTCACCGCCAACCACTGGGCCTGCACCCGATTTATTACAGGCCTTCTGAGTTTCAGAGAGCAGGTATCTACTAGCTGATGCAAAGACTGGGGCGCCGAGCTGGGCTCTGCAGGAGACCAGTATGGTTGCAAGGGCACCTCCCCCCCCATCACACAGTGCCGGGGAGCCCTGCCTGCGGCCACCCCTTCCTTCATGTTAGCGTGAGCTAGCCTGGCAGCCACCCCTCCCGCTGGCAGCTGAGCCTCCTGGCTGGGACACAGGGAACCTGGCAGGGAAATCCGTGGCCCTGTGGGCCAGGGGTGGTTGTAGGCAGGCTGCGGGCCCTCCCCAGCCAGAGGAGGACCCTGAATGTCCTCGCACTTGGTTAGTCTTGTCACTTTGACTCTTTGGAATTCAGAGGGAAGAGACGGTGGATGACAGGTCCGACACCAAACCCGAGACTCAATGTGGAGAGGTGGTGTGAGGAGACAGGGAGGGGCTGGGAGCACCGTCTTCAGTGACTGCTTCTGCAGGGGCCTCATCTCCAGGGCTTAGGTTGGTACCCGATAGTGGAGTCATCTGTCCGTGACCTCCCTGGATCCATGCAGGAAGAAAGGCCTCGTGGAACAGAAAGAGGAACACCGAACGTGGCTAACGTAGCCCTGATGCCCCAAGCTCCTGGGATGGCCAACATGTACACCTCCTTTTCAGTCCTCCTCGGAGACAGAACGATTAAGGACTGGAGCGTCGTCCCTCTCCCCTCACATTCAGACGCCAGGATGGTCCCTCAGGCTGGAAGCCCAGCTGCAGAGCCCCCTGGTTGTCACTTTGCCCCTTCAAGCCACTTCCTTTATTGCTTCACGCGTTGTCTTTGGCTTCCCTAGACCTGGATGCAGGAACTTCCAAACGCACGGTGAGGACCAACAAGGGGTCTGTGCTCACCTCCTGGCAGCTGCCGCTCCCCACCCCTGGGATGGCCAAAGGGGACCGTCCAGCTCTCTCCGGTCTTCATTCTGAAACTGCTGGAGAGGGCTTGACAAGGACAGGCTTCCCGGTCCCAGCAGGCCACTGCACAGTTGACGTGGTTTGAAACAGGGCTGTGCAGGGGCCCCAGGGAAGTCGGCGGATGTCCAAAGGCAGTCCTCTGACCTGAGCAGGCGGGTCCCAGGCCTCAGGGTTCCCATGCCGACTCCCCCAGCCTGGACCACGGGGGCATCTCCTCTCAACTTGGCCCGGGGGCAGCAGCACCAACCTCCGGAAAAAACGCCTCTCGTGAACGCAGGGAGCTGTCCCGCACAGACACCCGTCAGACCATGTACGGCCCAGGAAGGGGAGGGAGAAGCTCTGCTCCACCACAGCCAGGTCCTGAGGAAGGCCAGACTCACCCGCCCGCCCGAGAGGCGCTGCATCACCTAACCTAGCGGTGCCACAGGACCCAAACACTCAACCCGGAAGGAAGGCAGTCGGCAGGGAGGCAAAGTGACCGTCTTGAGGAGGACTGCAGGCAGGCCGGTGGCTCGGCGTGACAGCACTCGTGTCCAGGACACACCACCAAGCAGCAGCACCGGCCTGGCCATGGAGGTGGCGGCGCATGACGTCTTCATGGGGCTGGAGGCAGGCGCTGCAGCAGGAGAGGTAGGTTAACAAGGGTCAAATCGTTGCCAGGTCAAGACATCGAGTCCCTCTGTCCCCGTCACCCCACTCCGGAGGGCTGTTTCCTCCCCCAACAAAGTTGTTCTCAGAGGGAACCAGCCGGAGACACGCCATGAATGGCTGTGAGACCCCGCTGCCTACGTAAACGTTTGGGCCAAGTACTTCTGTCCTCCGAGCCTCCTCTGTGCGGTGCTGAGGCCGGCAGCGACCTCACCGGGTCCTTGTGAGGATTCGAGGGGACGCTCCGTGTAAAGCACCTGGCCTGGCTGCTCAGGGGGGAACACGTGAGCACGTGGCAGCGGGGAGTGGGAAGGGCCACGAGCTGGACGCAGTTTGCGTGAAAGGTGCTGTGCACGCTTTCAGTGCTACGGCAGGGGCCCTGCAGCTCAGGGAGGGCACAAGGGAAAGCTGCCCCTCTTCCACTACAGCCAGGGTTTCCCCACTGCTTCTAGATCTCACCCTTGGACAACTCTTAGAGGAACTCTAAGACTCCCACACGGGCGGAAGGTGGGAACGACATTCAAAGGATGGTTTCCCAAAGGCAGAGTTATGTCTGTGCCGGTAATGACCCACTCTCCCAGACGCTCCCTGCCAGCATAACAAGGGACCACCGTGGGGCCAGCAGGACAGACAGACAGACAAGAGAGGGGCCTTGTGATCACGTGCAGAGCCCACTCCTCGTCAGGTCTCTTGATGTAGGAGCTAAGAGAGTGACAGTCCTGCTCCCACTCCCCTCACCCCATGCCCCACCCTGCCCCCCCTCATCTGTCGAAGATACCTGCAAAAACTAGTGCCAGAAACAGAACAAATGCAGTGCTCGCTTGTGAAGATCTTAAGAGGAATCTATGCCACTGTTTATACTTTTTCTTCTTTTCAAATGTATTCTAGCCATAAACGTTGTAGTATGCTATTATTAAAAATTCCTTTCTAAGATTTAATTAGTGTACCGTTACCATCCATAAAAAGGTTAACAATTATTTAAAATCAGTTAAACATGCAGTCAGTGGGCAAGTTTCAAACTGTCTCGTAAGCATGTCCTCTGGAGACCAGTGCCAGGGCGGTCCTGAGCCTGCCACCACCACGATGCCCAACGCTGGCCAGCCTCTTCCTCCCACAGACGCCGTCACCCCGAGGCTAGCAGCTTTGTCCGGGGTCAGACATCAGCTAACGGCGGCCTGACTCACAGGCCTGGGTTTTTCCCACGACCACACTGCCTACGGTGAGCTTCACTGCCAGGAGCTGAGTCGCCAAGTCTACTCGCATGTCCCGGGTGATCATCTGCACCTCTTAGCAATGACGTAGCCGTGCACCTGAGATGAAGAGTGAGCCCTGCAGTGAACACCTGCCGGGCAGCGGTCAGACCTGGACCTCTTTTCTGTGCCCCGACTGAGCCACGGGAAAGGAGCTTCTGGCCCTGGCCTCCCTCTCTTCACTCCCCAGCTCCCCGCCCCGTGGGCTGTCTGACACGGCCGGGAGCTGGCTCTAGGGGGGCCTCAGCAAAGGCGGAGAGCGTCTGAGAACAGCCCCCATGGCTTTGGGACCTGATTCCTTCTGCGACACGTAGCTAGTTTAGAGTATCCGGGGAAGGCCCAGAGTCCCTCATTTGGTTCTGCAGGGGTGAAGCACAGAAAGCACCCTGACAAGTGCGGAGGACGGGAGGGAGGGAGCCAGCCACAGGCCAACCTCAGTAAAAACACAGAGGCCAAAATCTTGAGCAAAGGAAAGCAAATCAGAAACAACATGCTTTCCCTCTGAAATACTTGCCTGGGTCCTGTCCCTCTCTTCACTCCGGCTTCTTTTAATAGGGTCTTGTTCCCCGTGCATGCACAACTGAAGCACAAACTGAAGGTTTGTGCAAACAACAAAGTAACTGTTTAAAGCACAGGAGTAGGATATATTGAATAAGCCATTGAATCTGGCATTCAGAGAGCTCAATGTGAGAAAACCCATTTAAGCAATGCTTTGTGTTTACTGATTAAAGGAAATATTTATGCTCCTTCAACTCATGATTCCAAAAAGAAACAAGACAAAACACAAAATCCAAATCTATCAGAAAAGAATCTTAGCACCCTTGAAACAGAATTGCCACTATCTTTAATTGAGGCTTTGTTTTCTCAAACGGGCATATTAAATTACTGTGAGAACAGACAGAGCCAGGGTACAATTCTGTGGGGGCAGGAGTCGACACTGTGGACAGTGGGTTCCACGGGAGGGCGGGGAGGGGCTCGTCCATCGTTAGCCTCCGACCTCACTTAGCATAGACTCAAAACCCCTCAGTGGGCCATGGACAGACAGCAGAGGCTGTCTTCGTGAGGACACAGAGCCGTAGAGCCGCACAAAATCTGAAGATTTTACTACACATGAAATTTAAGTATCTGTATGCACATACTGACACGCACACTCCCAAAAATCCAGAAAAGTAAAAATATAATAAAAAGGAAAAAAGCAGGTGAGGGTCTGGACCAAAGTGCATGCATCTAAACATGTAAGGCTGCTGTTAAAAAATGAGATTTATTTCTAATACAAAAAGCAATTCATAAAAGACATGCAATCTCATTAATGATTAGGAAAGCGTCTTGAAAAATTAAGACAAAACAAAAGTGATTTCCACAAGTGACCAAGGTGCAGGAAGGAGGTGTGCCCACCCCTGTTCCTTGACCTGGATGCTCATGAGCAAAGCCTTCTGAAAGGCAGCAAGACCGTGGCTAGCCCTCCACCGTGGGTCTCTGAACCTAGAGAGGTGTTCTTAGAGTTGTGTAAGATTTATGAACAAGGGCATCCGCTGCAGCACTGTGATGATGTGTCCCTGACTGAAGAGTGTGCGCACACACACCGTCGAACACAAGACCACTGCTCCCCGTGTGCCCACAGGGGACGGCGCCACACCACGTTTTGCTGTGATGTCAGTTTTGTCCAAGAGCAGTAAAACAAGGGAGCGGAGACAGTCTGAAAGGGTGCTCTCCAGCTGCCACCAGGGCTACCATCCCGGGGAGAGTTGCACTGGGCGGGTGGGCTTCCAGCCCCTGGGCTCTACAAGTCTGCAGTTGGAAGCCACGAGGCAGCCCACTCCTGGCCGGTCACAGCCTCCGGGAGCAGCGCTCCTCTTCCTACAGGAACTCCACCAGCCCAACCTGACTCGAGGGCAGTGAGCCCGAGTCCTTCTTTAATCATCTGGTGGTGCAGCGGTTAAGTTGACTGCTAACCAAAAGGTCCTTGTTTCCAACCCCACCGCCACTCTGGAAGAGGAGGACGTGCCAGGTGGCTCCCTTAAAGACCCACCGCCTTGGAAATGTCCATTTTCTAAATCATGTACTTCACTTCTTCAATGTTTGCATTATCTAAAATAAAAACCATCACTTAGAATTGGGGTGGGGGTGGGGGGAAGAAAGCAATAAAGGAAATTTTCAAACATCTACCCTTCTGCACAAAAGTAGGAAAGGGTAGTTATGAACCCGGTGAATGCCAGGTCTCCACATACCCTTCTCCCTCACGAAGAGACTGGGTGGGACACAGTTCTCTGCTCAGCGGCCCATGCTGCGGGCAGGGAAGGAAAGCACACTCGACGCTCAAGTCCGACTGTGCTCCTCTTTTACCGCCTCCGACCACTGGGCAATACTCTAAGCACCCGACTTGTGCCCTCAGCAGGTGGCAGTGAAGGGGCACAGTCCAACACCTGTGACGGGCGGGGTGGGAAGCAGCGTGCTCAGACAGCTCACCTCCAAATGCTGGATGAGGAAGGCGGGACGGAGCAGACATTCACTACCAGGCACATATTGACACATGCTTCATATTTAATCCTCACAACAATCCAGGGGGGGTTACAGAAAAGGAGGCACTCACAGAGAGGCCGGCCTTGCTCAGTTACAAAGCCCGGGTCTAGATTTGAAGGTGATCTCCAGGGCGCGTCTGCCATCAGCCGGCCTCAAACTGCCCGGCCCTGGAGCCCTCGTCCTCAGTCCTCCCCGGCACACTCACCTGTGGGCCGGAGGGCAGGGCCTGGGAGCTGGGCTCCTCCGACAGGGCTGCGGCTGCACCCATGGGGCTCAGGGTGGTGACACGGCTCGGCTGGCCCCGCAGCGTCAGGGTGATGGTGGTGGGAACCTTCAAGCCTGAGAGGAAGATAGGGAAGCAGGGTCGCGGTCACAGCCAACACCCCAACCCACGCCTCCTCGCCGCTGGTCAGTCCGGGAGGCCAGAGGAGCGCGCCGGGGCTCTCCGAGCCTCTGGGGGATGGGCCCACCCGGCTGAAAGCCAGAGAGTCAGAGCGTGGTCCCCGTGGGCTTGGGCCCTTCACCACACCTTGCCCAGGTGAGATGGAAGGTCCCAGAGTGGGCAGTCGCCCCATCTGTCCTGAGACTCACCAGATGCTTGGTTCGAGATCTGGGCCAGGCCAGGGAGGCTGCTGGCCAGCTTGGCGAGGCCCCCGTTGGTCAGCAGCTGGTGGATGGCTGTGGGCTTCCCCCCGGGAGCTGCACCCAAGGAGGGGAGCGTGGTGGCCACAGGAATGGTCCGCACGATGGTGCTGGTGCCCGTGGTGATAGCCCCCAGGCTCTGCATGGGGGTGGGCAACTTCACGGTGGTGGCCTGTGGGACATGCGGGCCAGGGTCAGCCCATGTGGAGGGGCCCAGGGAGCACTACTGAAGGCTGGTGTGTCCCGGGCGCCCACCGTGTACAAGGCGCTCACTGGGACTGTTTGCACGGATGAGCAGTGCTCAGAGACTCTGCAGGGCAAGCACCATGACCACTTTCACTTTACAGACGAGGAAACAGAGACACACAGGCCAAAGGCCATCCAGTACGGGATGGAATCTTAGCTTCTGACCGCTCTCCACTGTGGAGTGAAAACGATCTGCCCTGGACTTGCTGTCCCTGCACCACATCTCCCTGCCCAAACCCAAAGAGCTGAGATGGCCTCCTCCCACAGCAGCCTCCTCCCACAGCCGGCTGGCCCGGGGCTGCGGGGCTGCACCTGTGGGGCAGGCCCTGGGGGGGGATTTGCTGGGAGGCCAGGAGTCTTGCTGCTGATGTCCTGTAAGCTGAAGCTGAGGCCTTGGAGGAGGCTGCTGGCGGACGCGGCACCTAGGCAGGGGAGAGCGGGCGTCAGCACACCCGGACAACAGGCATGCAGCCCGCAACCAGCCACGCTCGCCCACCCTCGACACCCAGGAAGCACACCCACCCTTCCGTTGGGTACCCCAGCTACTCGCATAAAGGGGCCAGAAACCCTCCCACAGCCGGCACTTGACCCCCCACCTAAGAAGGCAGTGCTATGTTAAGGGCAGCGCCGGACAATACCCCCGACCCCTCACCCCAATCCCTTACTCTAGTTCCCAAACCGCTCCTAAACACCTGTCCCACGTTCTGGAAAGTTTACAGAGGAATCAAGAAAACATGCACTCTGCTTCTCAGAGATCTTAGATCTCCTCCTTTCTTTCCAGGGACGAGGATGGAGTATTTAAGTCAAAAGAATTCCGAATACCCAGCTTGCCCTCCCCTGACCCAGAGCCCAGCAGTGTGAGGACACAGGGGCAGGCCCTCTGCCGGGAGGCAGCTCCTCGCCCAGCGGTGTTCAGGTCAGTCACGAGCTGTTCCAGCAGGGGTGGGGTGGGCGAGGAGAGGGGACAAGCCTAGACAAAAAAGGTCTCGCTGTGCTCATGGCAGGTACCAGGGTTTCACCCCGTAAGTGTGAAACAGCAAGATGAGATACAAAGTAGCCCAGGGAGGATCTACCCCTTGTACAGGGCAGGGCCCGGCACCAGCAGACAGGGCGGTCCCAGACCCCTTCCTTCCGGCCCTGTGGCAAGCCTCCACAAAAGGCCTGGGATCCAGAAGAGCGCCCTCCAGAGTCGGCTCCGGGCACGCTCCTCCGGCCTCCCTTCTTCTGCGCAGGGGAGCCTGTGGGCCGCACGGTACCTGGGAGGGAGCTGCCCGGAGAGGGGGCCACCAAGCGGCTCTGGAGCGTGTGCAGGGCACTGGGCGCAGCGCTGCTAGACACGGCCGAGGGGCTGGCTGCCAGGCTCCCTTCACAAGCAGCAGCTGACCTGAAGGCAAAGAAGGGAACTCCAGCATCCCGAGGTCAGAGGGCAACTGACCCCAGCACAGGGGAGGAGCCAGAGGAGGGCTGAGGAAGGCTTTCAGAAACAGCTAGAACCTCTGGTTTCTCCATCCCACCTCGCAAATCCTAAGATGTGGCTCGGTGGTGGCCCAGCGGCAGAACTCTTGCCTGCCGCAGGGAAGCCTGTATCTGACTCCCGCCCCGCGCACCTCACGCAGAGCCACCCAGTGTGCCAAGGGAGCTTGCTGTGGTGCTCACGTCGGCCGACCAGGGAGGAAGCCCTGCCGAGCCCACGGGCAGACTCTGGAGGGCAGAGAAGGGGTGGGGAAGGGGAGCACTCACTTGGCTGTGGGGAGAAGCCCTGTGAGCTCCTTGGGCCCCGTGGACGCTGGGCCCAGGGTCATCGTGCTGGGCTTCCCTCCTGAGGCTGCAACACACAAAGCCCCGGCTCCGGTCAGCCCTGTGTCGCCCCCCCTTTCGGAGCCAACAGTGGCTCAGGGGTATGGACAAAGACAGAAGTCACAAAAACGAACTTCATTACCGAGTACGCAGAGTGGGCTATCTCTCCCTTCCATTTTTTAGGAAAAAGAAACACAAAGTGAACAGACTATATGCGGCTTCAAATGACCCTATACTTCCCACTCCTGCTCTGTCTCCCTGATTCCCCCCGCCCCCCCGCACACACCTCGTGCCTCCTCTGCTCCGGGGACACGGGAGAGCTCAGCAAGCCGGGAGAGGGAAGCTCACCTTCTGCAGCGCCTCCCGGGGATGGGGCGCACTGCCCGCCCACCGCGTCCCCTTGAGAGATAAGGGACACCTTGATCTTCGGTCGCTTGGAGGTCTTACTGCCAGAAAGAGGGCTGGAGGGGTGGTGGCGCTTCAGCTGGACGCGCAGATCCTCCTTGTCCACGTCCTCCGTTTGTTCTGATGAGATGGGCACTGAGAGACACGGCAGAGGTGAGCGGCCATACACGCGTGCCCTCCGAAAGCCGGCACCCCAGCCCTCAGCGGAACGGGCCTCCTCCGCAGGAGACGGCCGGTGCCTCAGTCCCACCTCACTCAGGCCCACCTACGGCGGAACCCTGCTCAAGCCGTCGGAAGATGGCTCCATCGCCCCTGGAGTCAGAAGTAAGGGGGCCCTGGCTGGTGGGGAATGAAAGGGGGGCACCCGACCCTGCCTAAGAAAGGCTGACAAAAAATCAGAGCACTCAGCAGTGAGGTTCAGTGCCTAGAGTCAAAAACCTGACCCTTTCCCTTCCGGCCTCCCCCTCCGCACGGCGCGGGGCAGCAAACATTGCACCAAGAACCCAGGGGAGCAGGCCACGCGGTCCTGGCCGCCACCAAGAAAGGAGCTTCCCCTCTGCCCCAGGCTGGGCTTGACTGGCTACGTGGTCAGCAAACACCTCAGCCCGCACAGCACGACAGCTCCACCCCCAGGTCACAAGGAGCTGTCGCAATCACCGTCCAGAGAGCGGCCCTCGGTCCACACAGAGCCTGGGCCCCTCAGGGAGCCCTCGAGACTCTCCTCTTGAAACTCTGAAGCCCACCGCCTGCCACTCCTCAGCATAGCAAGCAGGGTCAAGGCAGGCCTGGGAGTGGGTGGCACTCACCCGAGGACGAAGGGGACCTGGCGGGAGGCCCCAGGGAGGACCCTGGGCTCCTCAGTATAACCAGCTGGGACGGGAGGACTGGAGCGGGAGAGTGCCAATGCCTGGCTAAAATCACAACAGGAAGGAGGGTCGAGGTGAAAGGAGTGACATGTTCCGTGCTGAGTGGCTGGTGGACCTTCAGTGGCCAGGCCGGAACCAGGAAAAGAGCGGCAGAGCGCAAGCTGTCCAGGGCATCGTAGGCTCACAGGCACCCGGGGACACAGGGCCAAGAACCAGGGTGAGAGAACAAGAACGAGGAGACAGGGTGGGGTGAGGGGAGACCTCAGAGCAAGCAGAGTTCACAAGCACCCCTGACCCAGGGGGAGGCATGAGATGGGGGGAGATGGGAGAAGAGCAGAGCAATCGGGTGAGAGAGAAAGGGAGAGCGTGAGAGAAGGCGAGAGAGAGAGAGCAATACTCACCAAAGAGACAGGAGGAGGTGCCGGGAGGAAGAGCTTTCCTCACCAGCATGTTTTGTTTCAGAAAAGCAGCAAACTGTGCTGGAATGAATCAGAGAGAATTACAGGATCACAGCCAGCCACAGGGAGGGAGGAGGGGGAGGGTGGGGGTGGGGTTGTGTGAAACAGCTGGAGCCCAGTGCTTATGCAGGGGCTCTTTCTGGAGTTCTGCAAGGTCATCCATGAGCCCGACTCGTGAGCCTTGTGCCGAGACTCAGAGGGCTAAAGAAAGTGAGTGTGGTGTACAGGGAGGCCTCTGTGAAACTCCCCACCCCTCACCCCCTCACTCCCCAAAGGCCCACTGTCACTGAGTCAACGACAACTCACTCACTGTGCGCCAAAGGGCAGGGTTTCCAAGAATGTGCATCTTTACAGAAGCACACGGCAGCGTCCTTCTCCTACAGTGGGCCAGGGGCTCCAGACAAGCGCCCCCACCTTGCACACCAACTCTGCCCAAGTCAGGGGTCTATGACTGGTCCTCTCCCCCTCAGATTCCCAGCCTCCAGCAGACACAAAAGGGGCCCGCACAGGTCGGCCTCCAGGGGCCTCTCCAGGACCCCACTCCCCGGAGAGTCCACAGTGGGGCTGCTACTGGACACGTATCAGAAACCATGCAGGCCTCTCCCCAGGGCCTGCCCAGCTCGATCAAGGCGGGGACTGTCTCTCCCTGCCCACTGCTTTCCTATGCCTTCCTCGGGAGCTTTGCTGTGCTCAAGAGTGGCATTGCATCCCCACAGAGACACACACATTTCCCAGCCGGATGCCAGCCGAGTTGCCCTAGCATCTGACGAGCAAAGTACACACACACACACACACACACACACACACACACACACACACACCCTGGCCAGTGGGCGCGACAAGGCAGTGCCTGCACGAGAGAGGACACAGCTTCTTCGACAGAGTGAGAGAAACCTGCGGCCAACGTGCATTCTGTCATGAAAATCAGGCGACTTCTTCTCTAGAACACCAAGTCAAAGCTGGAACTCGGGGGCTACTGGCCATTCTGCCGCCTCTGCCACTGCACTCAGCCTGTGGTGCCCTCTTCACCCTAATTCTATCTGCACAGACAAGGTGGTGAGGGTGGCCCCACATCCTCAGGAAAGTGCTATGGATGCCGGATGACCCCTTGCCATGGGCATCAAATTGCAGCTGGAGACCAGAGGCTGTGGGCCCGGGCTCCTACCTTGAGCATGCTTGTGGGTGAGCACGGCTTCTGTGCGCTGCACGTGCCTCTTCAGCACCTGCGAGCTCCCCATCTGGCTGGACTTCTGGGCGGAAGTCACTGTAGTCACTTTGGTCTTGGGACTGGAGGTGGGGCTGCTGGACACGCTAGACAGATCCTGACGGGAGAGTGGAGAGCACTGTTTGGATTCCACCGTGGCCAGCATGGGCCCTGGAGCCACAGGACCTCAAAGACCTATCACCTGGACAAGGGGGAGGCAACCCCAGAAAGCCAGGGGGCTGCCTCACAGCCCTAAGCCATCTGTACAAATGCTCCCCGCTTCCCTGCATGCGCTACCTCTGAGCCCGAGGGCGATGCAGGCAGCTTCGCAGCGGGGGAGGCAGGCCGGCTGCCCCGGTCAGGGACCTCGAAGGCCAAGTCTCTTCGGGCCACGTCTCGGGGCTTCTTCTTCTTCTCAGCATCCTGGTCCCGAGGCTCGGAGCCCACGTGCCCTTCAGCTCGAGTCAGCACGCCGGTCAGGAAGTCCACAATCTCGTCCTGCGAGGCGAGGAGCCAAGATCGGATTAGCCCTACTCTGGAAATAAGACCACCTGGATACTTTCAAAATAACATACCTTCCCCTTGGCATGAGGGGAGAGACGTACCACTTCCTCCACACTCAAACACAGCCTGGCACAAGCCCAAAGCTTTCAAGCGCCCTGCAGGGTACCCACACTGATGCCCACCTGAGAGGCATCCCAGAGCAGGGGCACCGTCCATTATACCCCTTCCCACCCCCCACCCCCCATTAACCCCTCCTCCCCAATACTTCACTCTCCATATCCCTTCACTTTTTCCTCCTCTCTTTCCACCTCCCCCTCGTCTCTGTTGATGACATAGTCCTACCAGAGGCCCAGTGGACGGAAGGACCCTCCCTTACCCACCACCAGAGCTAAAGGGGCTGCTGCTAACGAGAGCACAGTGAGGAGGTTGAAAGGAAAGGCCAGGCTGGCCGAGACCAGCAGGGCCGCAGCTGCTGACCTGAATGCATCTGTCCACCATGCTCTGAGTCAACCCCTCTGATTTCTTCTTTACCTTGCTTATTCTGGAAAAAAGGAGACACGTTTACTCCTTCATGACACGAGGGCACCACAGGGAAATAAGAACGTAGTTATTTTTCTCTAGATCCAAGAAGGGACCACATTAGCCACCAGGCAGGTAACCTAACCTCTCTGAATCTGTGACCACATCTACACACAGAGATATGTAGATAATAAGTAAAAACCCATCGCCTCTCCCGTCGTGGAGCTGCAGGAACAAAAACAAACCTATGTCAGCAAACACAGTGTACCTAAGTCGCTTTGTTATAAAATCCCCATACTAATAGATCAACTCTAGAGGCCTGGTGGTGCTGTCAGTAAAGCAGTGGACTACTGGCAGGGCCTCTGCCGGCCCCTGTGAAGATGAAGGGTCGGTGTGCATCGGCATGGACTGGAGGGGAATGGGCTTGGTTCTTTTGGTTTTCAATGTTACCCCCAATAGGGGGTAACACGGATATTACTGTGTAATTACTACTTGGCTAAGATGATCAAGATAGGAAGTGGAGAGGTCATAGGTTAGTTTTAAATGGGTAAAAGGACATTATTACAGCCAGCGACATCTCCCCTTCTAAACGCTTTCCTTAACACCCTCCCCCCCCCCATGTCTTAAGAAGGGGTCCTAGGGGAGAGGCTGAGAATTCTGATCCTGAGGGGCACCCACATTTCACAGTCAGAGACTGAAGGTAAGCAAGGAAGGAAGTCAAGACTAATTTCAGTCCTCCATCCTCAGCCTGAGTCTGTTCAACAGCCTGGTCTGTGTGTGAAGGCTGGAGCCAGTGAGGCAGGAGCACCGAGGAAGAATGGACGCACCTGAATTGGGGTGCTGGTGAAGAATGCTGACGGCACCATGGACTGCCAAAGAGACTCCCAAGTCTGTCTCGTTAGAAGTACAGACTCCGGGGCTGAGCCCCTGTGGCATAGTGGTTGTGTGCGGGTCTGCAGCCCACTAAGTTGGCGGTTCAAATCTAGCAGCAACTCTCCAGGAGCCAGGCTGGGCCTCCTCTCCCACCATGGGGCAGTGATGCGCCGCCCCCCCCCCCCCCCCACACCAAAAAAAGCAGCACAGACTCCTTAGAGGCAAGACTTTATGTCATGCACCCTGCAGGAGGCTAGTCCCTGCAGAAGGACGCTGTGCTGGGTACAACAGAAGGGCGCTGAGAAGGGAAGAACCCTGGACAAGATGGGCTGACACCGTGGGCGCGACAGTGGACTCAGGTGCACCCTCAGGTGAGGGTGACCCGGAGCAGGCAGGGGGTCACTCTACTGTACCTCGGCACCTAAGAACCACCCACCCCACCGACAGTGTCACAAAGGACGGCTCCCTGACAGCACCCACTCTCCCTCACTGCCCTCCTCAAGGGTGCTGGTTACCAAGAGAAACTGCCTATTTACATGCCAACGTTGCCTTCAGCCTCAGAGGAGTAGACACTACAGGCCAAAGGACAGGGGAGAAAACTTGGCAAGGCAGTTGGGAGCTTTAAGCTCCCTCATTAAAACACACCCTGAAATCAATCTCTGAAATTAAATACACAAAGAAGGGCACAGCTCTTTCTTTCACCATGCTCTTAAAATAGAACCACAGGCCTACGTACAGGCAGGCGGTCCACCCTTGTAAACTAAGCACCGTCACCCCGACACTGAAAGTCACCTTCTTAAAACCCCGTCCAATAGACACACAACAGACGACTGCTCCGCTAGAG